>JAZHYW010052761.1:0-184065 GCA_037355805.1 Ixodes ricinus
CCATGTATTGCTACTCGGACTCGAGATTTGCAGGGTAGCGTGGGAGCCTGGCAAGCCCCCATCGTTCCTGTCGCCAGGGGCGCACCTCCCCCTTTCCCCCCCCTCTCCTCCGGCAACATCTCCAGCGACATCCTCTCCACCCACCCCGCACGTGTGATTGGTGGGAGTGATGCGCCAGTGTGTCGCTTCCTCCCGAGCACGACTTTAGCTGATGAGGAGGGGCCAGCGTCCGGCAGCGGGGGACTTCTCGGCCTGGCTTGCGACCACCACCTGCACCGGACACAACATCGGGCCGCTTCCCCTTCGGGGGCTCCGGCGAGGCCACGACATCGGCCACGGCGGGCAGCCATCGGCATCCTGGATCCGGCGACGACATGGGGCACGGGCAAGTCAACACTCAGCCCGGGCCGGCGACCACCGTCCGACCAGAGTTCCCGCGGCACCACCCAGAGGCATTAAACGGTCACAACAGAGAACGCGTGGCGTTGTTCACTCGGGGACGAGCGAGGGGATTGGGGGGGAAATCCTACAAAGTTCGAAAATTCGACTTCCGTCGGATTTCTACGATATACAGTGATGTGATTGGCCTAAGCCATTTTGGCGCACGTTTGAGCAACCAAAACAGTGTTTTGGAGCAGCAAATGTGGCCTTTGGAGCAACAAAACAGTGTTTTGGAGCAGCAAAAGCGGCTTTTGGAGCAGCCAAGACAGTGTTTCGGAGCAGCAAAAGCGGATTTTGGAGCAGATATTCTTAGGAAAATAAATATATTCGTTTTAAGGGCTGTACAAAGAAAGGGCACTTTGTGTTGTGTTGTGTTTTGATGTGACGTGTTGTGACGGAACTCGCTGCTTCTGTTTTTACTGCTCAGACATCCCCAAAGTGTACAGTGCTGTAGGCATTGCCAAGCAATTTCGAAAAACCGCTTGCCACAGTTCTACTGGTTCCTGACGAGACCAGATTTTCGTCAAAAGTAAGCAAACGCAAAACAATGAGTTGCAAGCGTCCCAGCTGGTGCCTCAGTCACGCAATCATGTTCGCATGCACGTGAGGCCAACTTCGGCAGACTTGCTGTTGGGCATGCTTCGTTACGCGAGCGCAGAAAGCGGCTGTCTGATCGAAACTGAAACCATGCTCCTCAGCTCCATCGCTACCTTATCCCCAAAATTGTACACAAAACATAACTTTCGAGCATGCGACAAAAACAGTCCAGTGGCGCGTGCTTGCCAGGCCGGCAAACAAGGTACAAGCTAAACACACAAAAAATAAAGCACCTGAGTGCATCAATGCAAGACAATGCGAGCCAGCCTCAAAACGTTCTTGGAGCACTTTGAGCAACGACTGAACTCGAGACAAGCAAGCGTGCTGTGCGGGTTCAGCTTGCAGACATTGCCTTCTTTGCTTTAGCTCACTTCCCTTCACCAACTTTCTTTCACAGCAGATTTTTCACGTACCGAGGTCTCTCTCAAAAGAAGGCCCACCGAGAGGAATCTAGATAAACAATACTTTGACAGAGAAGTTTTTAAATTAAAGATAGATTTTTGTAGTAACGTATCATTTAAACAAGAACAGGAATGTTGATGAACATGCGGCGGTACTTAGTTTCATTTTAGAAAGTACCATATCTGCAGTGATGTGGGAACGGCAACATTCGACATCGCGCGACCACGGTCACTGAGAAGCACTGACCGATTATAGTTTTCCCACGGCCGTTGCTTCAGCTCACAAAGTAATTCCTGCCACGCAAAAACATGGTTTCGTTTCACAGCATGACGGCATAGCTGGTACCCGATCACGCTAGCCTCAAAGCGTCTGCACACATCCGTGTCTATCGCTGAAAATATAAGAGACGAGAGACGAGACCCACAAGACGAGAGCGCGAAACGCGAGATGCCGGGAAAACCATGCAAGACCGGGTGGACAATTGATGCACAGTACTTTGTCAGGTGGCCGCTTGCACCACATATCACACACCTGCTCAATTACAGTACTCAGTTTAGTTTCGCTTTTGAAAGGCGACCTAAATGGGTCCTTTGGAGCAGGCTTGGCGCAGATTACCCATATTTTGGCGAAATGTAGCAGGATGTAGCAGGGTTAGCCCCTTGGTGCAGTTTGGCGCAATTGGCGCAGCAATCACAATCACTGGATATAGAAAGTTCGAAAATTCGAAATCTTTCAGCCTTTTGAACTGCTCGATTCGATCATCGAAACTTCGGTTCGAAAAAAGTTCGCGGCATCGCTAGTCTTCTGGACTATTTTTGCAGGAACGTAAGTATAAAGCGCCAAAAACAGCAGACCAAGACGAAGTAAAACGACGCAGGCGCAATCATAACTTTGTTTACAGCTGTCATGCAGTGCTGTGTACATTGGCCAGACGAGCAAATGCATGAACAACCATGCATGCATGCATGCGAGCTAAGCTCTTCTGGCCATCTTGCCAATCACTGCAGTAGATGCATGTGTACGCTTGAGTTGCAGGATATTAGGATTCTAGCCTGATACAAAAACAAAACAAGCAGAGAATATGAATTCGAGACAAAAGAACATATCGTGTAAACAAAACATAAATTGCACTAACAAAAAAAAAAGTTTAATTATATTAAAAAGGTTTTGCACTGAGAAGCTGATGACTAGAGAGGCCGATGGGGCCTGTATTATATGTTTGTACTTTTTCAGGAGAAAAAACCTTCGTGTTCTCTTACTTCGTATTGGTCCTTCCGGTGCTTTATACTTTTGAGACTGTGAACCAACTAGCCCAATTAACCACTTTGCTACAGGAACCAGAAGGCTATATTTTGAATTCACTTACCTCTTTGTCTCCTGCAGTGAGATAAGTAGGGTCATTAAAGGCAACCAGCGGCCCAGGATAGAGCAACGCACACTCCTGGAGCAACACGTAAGGCGTCGATTTGCTGGAGACACGGATGGACACGGTGAACCGCAGTCCCTGGTTCTGCTGGACCAGCAAACTGATGCCCGTGCGGTCCACTGTCTCCGAACAGGACACAGTGATGTTCTTACCCCGTGCAAGTCTGTCCCTGTAACAACATTTGCAAAACCATAAAAAATGTAAAAATTATTACTGATGTTTTATTAATACAGAGACATCAGTATTAATGATGTCTCAATAACAGACACCTCCGTTTCCCCAAAATATCGGCCATATTGTGAGTTTTCTGTAACAATACAAAAAGGCAGGCATTTACTCAGTTTATCTCCAAAAAATGCTGTCCACAAAGCAGGGTATCCATATTAATGTGGCC
Source organism: Ixodes ricinus (assembly GCA_037355805.1). Taxonomy (NCBI): domain Eukaryota; kingdom Metazoa; phylum Arthropoda; class Arachnida; order Ixodida; family Ixodidae; genus Ixodes; species Ixodes ricinus. Next base: position 3,261 of record JAZHYW010052761.1, read on the forward strand.
CTAATTAATTAGACATGATTGTATATACAAACTGTGCAAATATGCACTCTGTGTAATTTGGACCTTGTGTAGTATTAAGGTGTTTACATTTCTTGGAGGCTCATGACTTTTACTTCTGAATAGGTTGCTCATGCAGCAGACATCTAAGAGCTTCACAGTCTTTGAGAACAGAGTGCTACAAGGTTGTTTTCCACGAGGGGACACTAACAGTACATGTGCATGTCCTCCAGTAAGCAGACATAACCATTCATAAATTCAAGCTCAAAAGAAATTTGCAGAACTAAAAAATCCCTGCATAATCCCAAGAAAGTAGGAAATCGCCTCTTGCCGGCACATTCATGAGCATTGTTGGGTTACACTAAATGTAAGCAGAGCACACCACAGATTGCTCTATACCTGTTCTTTGCGGAGCAGTGGGCACGCAGACATTGCTCATAAAGAGTGAACTAATTATTCACGAGATAGACCTGCATTTATTAAAACGGACGCCTCACATTTTATTCGAGCAGTGTCGAACACAAATGTTCTCATGAATTGTAAAATACATAGCAAGCACCCACTCAATATTTGGAGATAATCGTGGCAAATTGTGGATGGGCGCTTGGGCTTGCTAGGTCCAAGCGAAATTTCAGGAGCATATGGTCGGATAATCCCCTTGCTGGGTCCGACCACTAAACTCGGAATGGCCGTCGTTTTTAGAGCGCAGCTCTTAGGCGCCCGTTTCCGGCTTGAGCGGCGTCGCCGTCGGCGTAATTGCGCGGTGCATGATGGGTAATTTTCCCCGCTAAATCTAGCGGGAAATTTTCCCGCTAAATCTAGCGGAAAAATTTCCCGCTAAGTCAAGCGGAAAAAATATTCCCCGCTAAATATAGCGGAAAATTTTGCCCGCTAAATCTGAGCGGGAAATTTTCCCGCTAAATCTAGCAGAATTTTCCCCGCCAAGTCTAGCGGGAAATTTTCCCCGCTAAATCTAGCGGAAAAATTTCCCGCTAAATCTAGCGGAAAATTTTACCTGCTAAATCTAGTGGAAAATTTTCCCCGCTAAATCTAGCGTGAAATTTTCCCCGCTAAATCTAGCGGAATTTGCCCACTAAGTCTAGCGGAAAATTTTGCCCGCTAAATCTAGTGGAAAATTTTCCCCGCTAAATCTAGCGACGGAAAATTTTCCCCGCTAAATCTAGCGGAAAATTTTCCTCGCTAAATTTAGCGGGAAATTTCCCCCTCCTTCCTCGAGGTCCCGTGACCCTCAGACCACGTGACACCCCCCCCCCTCTCCACGTCGCCTTCCCCTCCTCCTCAAGAGCTGCGCTCTAATTCGGCGTTACAGGGAGTTGTAAACGGCTTTCATTTTTAAACTATAGACCGACACGCTGTTTACAAACAAACCCGCATTTGCCCACACCAGGTGTGGGCACTGCGCAAGCGCAGAAACCAGATTCGCATGAGGTGAAGCTTCTGCGCATGCGCCGTAGCAACAACAGCGCCGCCGCAGAAGCGCGACGTCAGAGCCGCGTGTTGGTCTATAGTCAGTGACACATCAAGAACTAAGTGGAAGCTCCTCCCACCTCTTTCCACGCAGTGAGTGCGAACGCTGGAGAGGATGCGACCTCCTCTCCATCGTTCGCTCCGATGAAGTGGACAGGGGTGGGTGGAGCTTCCACTTCGTTCTTGACCTGTCACCGACTATAGTTGAGTATGCCAATGCTTAAAAAGCAGAATGTTGGCATTATTTTAGTTGAAAACTAAAGCGGCCTACGACACTCAATGCAGTTTTTGCATCAGCGACACTTGCAGTGATGTGATTGGTCAGTCATTTTGAAGCAGCAAAAAGGACATTTGGAGCATAAACACTCACCTCATTTTTCTTTATACCATTGCAAATATATGTTCAAAATCATGTGTTGGCCTGTCCAACTACAAGACAATGTCTCTTTGCCTTCCCACTTACATGCAACTTTTGTTGGCATCAATTGTTCAGCAAGAATTATTCCCTCAAACACAAACTAGTCATTTTGTTCCGTGCAAAAGCACAACACACCAAAAATATGCTGACAAGGAACAGTATGAACTGCTGTGAATAGTTATTTTAGGTCTGTCGTCCACTGTCATGCCCTCCTGAAGAGGTCGCGAGAGTTACGTTCTAAGTACAATATTCTTTGTCACTCTATTAATCTTGAACCGAAGCGTCTGTCCACGGTTATTCCTTCACGGTGAATTTCCTTTTAAGAGGCGCTCATGAATGTTTTGCATTAATGCACCCAATTCTATATTTTCTGAATAATAATGACACAGTAGGTCAGAGGTGCAAGAGGCTGAATGCACTTATCTCAACTCCAGAGTCCTTGCAAGAACTTATCAAAACGACTTTGATCCACGAAACATCGTGCTCGCTACTTCACATCATTAAGGTTCTCGAATCAGAGAAAAAAACCTCGTGCACGAGGTGTATTTTCTTTTCGACGTAAAGCTCGCAAATTTGCTGGAAAGGTTGAATACCCTGCCTCTCGAAAGCTACAGCATGAGTGAGGGCCAAAATGTAGATACAGAGGGGAAGGTTTGGGAGGGTGAGAGGAAGCCTCGCAGGGCTAGGAAAAAGAAACAGCTTAGCATAGGGTTCATAAACATGCAGGGGGCAGGAACAGAATAAAGTGGGAGGAGATTGAGGAGCAATTAGAGAGCGAAAACTTTGGAGTGTATGGATTAGCAGAAACACATCTGAGGGATATGGAAGAACCACCATACATACCGGGATATCATTGGATGGGATGCAACCGGGCCAATGGGGAACGCAAGGGAGGGGGTTTAGGGGTGTTAGTTAAGGGTCAGGAATGGGAACGAGAACGAGAGGGTTGCAGGGAACACATGTGGGTCAAAGGCAATATTGGGGGTTTAGACACAATCCTGGGTTTTGTGTATCTAAAAACAGGGAATGATGCAGGGGAGGAAAATGCAGAACACTTGACATGTATATCAGGAGACGTTAGGGAAATCGGCACTAACAAGGAAATAATTATCTTGGAGGACATGAATGCACATTTGGAAGACTTTGATGGACATACAGATACAACAGGGAGGATGTTAGAGGAGTTCTGCGAAGCTCTTGATCTGGTATTGGTTAATGCTCAGGTAAAATGTGATGGAAAAATAACATGGGAAAGAAAGAACTCACACTCGACTATTGACTACTGTTTAATGTCGCGTAAGGTATACAACAAACTAGGAGGTATGGAAATAGATGAGGAAGGCACAAAAAGTCTGGGGAGCGACCATAAGAGAATCAAGATCAGATTTGGCACAGTAAAACCAGAAATGCAAAATCAAAAACAAGAAGGTAGAAATAACTTAAATGATAAACAACTACAGGAGGTATCTAAGCGAATCGAGAACATAGTATCCAAGCAACCTGAAAGAGAATGGACATATGAAGACTTAATTAGTGTTTTCAAAAGAGAGTTAGAGAAATATCGAATCAAACAAGGAGGAAGAAAACTAAAACGCAAGCTCAAAAGCTGGTGGGATAAAGAGGTTAAGGCAGCAATATCGAGACGCCAAGCGGCATCTAAAGAACACAGATGGGCAAAGAAAAAGGGGCCACACTAGCCGAAGTCGCATCAAAATGGGAGGAATTTCAGGAAAGAAAGCGGGAGGCATCAGCATTAATACAGGCCAAAATTGGGAGGGCAGGGGTCCAGTGGATGATAGAGATAAACCAGAAGGATAGGAATGCGGCAAAAAGGTTCTGGGAACACATCAGTGCGCAGGGAAAAAAGACCGAGGGGTACCAGCAGACACTAACCACACAGGAAGGGACAAAGGTAGAGGGGGAAGAGGCAAGAGAATACATTAGGCATACAATCGAAGCAGCATTTTCGGAGTTAGAATCAGATCAGGCCGTAGGGAATGGTAGCGTCTACACAACACAAGAGGAGGATCATAGTGACGAAGAGGAAATGACCACTGGGGAGTGGGAAAAAGCAGAAAGAAGGGTTCCGGCTGGAACTGCGACAGGTCCAGACGGCATACCAATGAGATTGATAAAAGTTCTAGGCAAAACAAGCAAATTGAAACTAAGGCAGGTAATTGACCAGATACTTATGGGAGGGGAGGTACCCAGTGACTGGAAATTGAGCAGGATGAGGTTATTATATAAGGGCAAGGGAGACAAAGACAGTATCAAATCATACCGACCAATCACAGTAACTTCAGTAATATACAGACTAGCTATGCAAATTGTAAAAAGAAGAATGGAAGAATGGGCAGAGAGAAAGCAGATTCTAGGGGAGCTTCAAAACGGTTTCAGGAAAGATAGACGACTAGATGATAATTTATTCGTAATCACTCAGTGCATAGAGATAGCAGTGACAAGTCAAAGGCCATTATGGGTAGCATTTTTAGACATCAAAGGGGCATATGACAATGTGAATCAGGAAAAACTCTGGAACCAACTGAAGGGATATGGACTAGAGGGAACCATGGTTAAGTTTCTAGAACGGGTTTATACGGAGAATAGGGTGGTTATAACATGGGAAGCCGAAACTACAAGACCAGCAGCAATAAAAAGAGGTCTTAGACAGGGTTGCCCATTGTCTCCCCTGCTCTTTATGATATACCTCAGTGAGATGGAAAAAAGGTTAGAACAGTGCAACCTAGGTTTTGACCTGACTTACATGGAGGAAGGACACAAAGTAAATCAAGTATTGCCAGGGTTAATGTATGCAGACGACATTGTACTCGTATCAGAAAGTCGTGAGACAATACAGGAACTGATTAGGATTTGCAGCAGGGAAGGGGACAATTTAGGACTAAAATTTAGTAGGGACAAGTCTGGTATAATAGTTTTCAACGACGAGAAGGGGGAACCCCTGGAGATACAGGACACATTGATAGAACACGTAGAAAAGTACAAATATCTGGGAGTATGGTTAAGTGAAGGAAGACGGTATCTAAAAGATCATGAAGATATTGTAATAAAGAAGGGGAAACGAGATTCGGCTATTATGAAACACAGGGCGCTATGGAACTATAATAGATATGAAGTCGTTAGGGGTGTATGGAAGGGAGTCATGGTGCCAGGGCTGTCATTTGGGAATGCGGTATTGTGTATGAGGTCAGAAATCCAGGCAGGTTTAGAGATACAGCAAAGGAGTGTGGGTAGGTTGGCATTGGGGGCACATGGGAATACACCAAATGAGGGAGTACAGGGGGATATGGGTTGGGCATCTTTCGAGAGTAGAGAAGCGGTCAGTAAAGTAAAATTTGAACAAAGACTAGCTGAAATTGAGGATACACGGTGGGCAGCGAAAGTGTACAAGTATTTATATATGAAAAGTCTAAACACTAAGTGGACAAACCGAACCCGCAAGCTGAGATTTAAATACATTCAACGAGATGGAGCCGATCAGAGCATATCAGTAGAAAAGGGAGTAAAGGAAACAGAGAGGAAATTGTGGGAAGAGAGAATGCAGGGGAAATCGGCTTTAACAATATACAGGGCACAAAAACATGAAATAAAGAAGGAACAGCTGTATGATAATTCAGTGGGGAGCTCTTTGCTGTTTGAAGCTAGAACGGGGGTGCTAAGAACAAAAACGTACAGGGCTAAATTCCAGGAAGTAGACACTCTGTGCGACATATGCAGCCGCGAAAGGGAAACTATAGAACATGTAATTTTAAGGTGCACGGGGCTTCGTCCCACCCTCTTGGGGGGGATGACTACGGATTTGGAGGGGGCACTGGGTTTTCCGGACATGGATGGACGAATGGATAGGGAAAGAATTGCGGTAACTAAGAGGAGATTGGAAGATTGGTGGAAGAGATCTAGGGAAGGATAAGGAGAAAAAAATACAGATAAAATAAATTCACTTGAAAAGAGAGGGGGGGGGGAGATCTGCTATAACAAAATTCATACAAGTGAAAAAAAAAAAAGATGACGAAATGTTAGGCTAGGTGGCGCAAGCTGCCGCCCGCTACAAAGGGTATAGCCGTTACCATCCATCCAGCACTTCCTGAAGATGACTGAAGAGGCCCGAAGGTCAGAGCTCATTTTCGGCTTACTACCACACGATCCAGGACAGTGGCATCAAGACTGTTTCATGAAACATCGCTGATAATCTCCAGTTCACGGATGAATCGTTCTGGTTCTGCGTGCAGATAGTTAACCCTCGCATGCAAATGGAGCTGCCAGAGGTATTTTCTCCCTATGAAAGCATCTTCAGGCTTGTTGTGTTTGATGAATGTAAGGTCAGCGATCTGGAAGCTTAGTTTCTTCAGTACCACCAGTATGACATTAGTGCTGTAGTTGACCCCGTGCTCTTGTCGAAGCTGCATGCATTAGACTGGCCAGAACTGTCCCAAGCCTCATTGGACGTTTTGGGGCTTCCCGTGTCGAGCGCAAATGTTGAGCGGACATTCTCGAAATTGTGCGTCGTCAACAGGAGGAAGCGGGCGGCAACAACAGACACAAGTCTAGGGATGTAGGCATGCATATACTGCAATAATCAAGTGTGAGAGATTGTGTAAAATATGTAAATAATATTTGAACTGTTTTCGTCTTCAGTGGTCGTTTACATTCGCAATTGTTTCCCCACAATAATCCCCGATTTTAGCGTCTGCACGAGAGAATTCACCGAAAAGCCCGGGCCCCCGGTATTTTAGAAATAAACACTGATAAACATCCGCCAATTTTTTGTCATAAACAAACACCGGAAAGTATACACCCTAGTTATACTACGGTGGAGTTTCAATAACAAAAAGAAATGTTAATGAAACTCTTTACATTTAAATAATTATATTTTCCCGCATTGTTATCAGTGATGGGACAAAATAAAATACATCTAGTGGTAAAGAATCGATTTTTAAGCGACAGCAATTTAAGTCAAATAAATCCGATTTCATTCCTTACGCAGTCTTAACCTGGTTGGAACCTTTGGCTGTGCCCTGACTAAAGTTGAAAACAAAAAAAAAGACAATTACAATTTTTTGTAATGCAGAATTAGAGCACAGCTCTGCTCTCCTCCCTCCCTTGATGATGTCGCTCGTGAATTTCACGTGAAGGTCGTGATCTTCACCTCGTGGCCTCACAAGCGACCTTCGTGACATCGCACGTGACGTCATTATGGGAAATGCCCCATAATGCAACGCGCAGTCACACCGAAGGCGCTCAAGCCAGAAATGGGAACCCAAGAGCTGCGCTCCAAAAACTACACGGTGGTTCGGAGACTGTGATAAACATATTCATACCATTTTTGTTTCCTTCTACTTCTTTAAATATTAAATTTTTCTTTTTTTTTTGCTTTCTTTAAGCTAAAGTGACCATATTCCTCGGACCCCAAAGTAAGAGGGGAGGGGAGGGTAGGATAGGATAGAGGAGTGGAAGGGGCTTAAACCTGACATGTAGTTAAAAGTCAACGAATTACACTTATTATTGTTTCATCCACACCATGCAGGATTACTTTCCCTCCAGTTTCAGTTTTCCTCTTAGCCGGTATACGGACTTAGCAATACTTTTGGCTAGAATGGATCTTATTAGTAGTCCCTTCATTTTCGCTGATGTGTCCGTGATATTGTTCACAGGTCATATGCACGTTCACCTTGAACCATTGCCTTGAGTGTTGTTGCATGAAGCTGCATCTTCTCTGCACTACATACCTTGCTTATTAACGAAAATACCCTCTCCACTGGGACATTCATACCTGGCAAACACATGCAGTACTCTGATTGCCTTCACGTTGCTGCAAGGCACATTATTTCTTTCGAAATGCTGAAGCACCTCCACCCACCGTTCCCCAACCAGTTTCTTCTGGCTCTTTCATTCTTCCAGCTCTTTGGCCGTGACGGAACGCAAAATGTTGTATGCCTCATCAAATAAAGCGTTCTCCTCAAGACAGACGAGGCTGAACTCTGAATCAATGACTTGCTCACTTTTATTAAAATTTTCCCCTAAAGTGGTGCTGTGTCAAGAGAGGCCCAGGAGAGACTGCTGATTGCATCAAACTGGTCGCACCATCGCTCAAGGTATGACATGCATGTCCGATAGAAATTCCTCACAACTTCTGTTACCAATCCTCTTCAAACTTCCTGGTTCCTGAAGCGTAGTAAGCACACACTTGACAGCAATGCTGTATGAGGAAAGGGGGAGAGGAGGCCCCAGCAAAATGGAAGCTCTGGAGGGGGGCCCAGGCCCCATGGGCCCTCTCCCTGGATACATGCCTGCATCGTGGTAACTGTATCAACTGTAGTCTTAATGCACACGTAACCACCCTGCCGGCCGGTGACGAGCAGTTTAACGACCAACGTTTTGTCAACAGATTGTTTCATCGACAGCTCAGATTAGCTTTTTTCTGTAATAAGCTGCATCAGACTGCCGCCAGAAAGCGGCGTGTACGGCTGGGTTAGGTGAAATGGCCACTTCTCGTCAACAGATCGGCCACGTGAGAGTAGTCCGAGAGTAGCCCGGTCTACATTGGATGTCCTAAACAAATACAGTGTAAAAAGAAAAAAAAAACACTGAAAAACAATTGTGACTGCGTCAAGTGTTGACTACAGTGCTAGAATGTGCACTATTTTTCTCTGTATTATTAGAGCTCCTCTTTGGACGGATGTTGTAGTGGTTACAGCCAGCTTGCAGTCAGCGCTCGCTGCTCTTGAAGCTGTTCTCCAGTTACAGAAGGATACTCAACTTCGCAGCTATAAAGTATGTAGCCACATACTTAAGTTCCTAACTCTGTAAACTACTCAGGGCATAAGCGAAAATATTCCATGCAACACTAGTTCTCTCGACACACAGTTTGCACAAAAACACGTTGAAGTGGTTGGCCCCCATCGCTGCCCGGGAGCACCCTTTTCTTCTTTTTCTTCTCTCCCACAAGAACAAGGGTAAAAAAAAAAAAGCTTTTCCTGGCATTGTTTGTACAATCTACCGAAGGTCACAGATTGCTACCCATTGCAAAGGAACTTTCAACCTCAAAGCTATGAAAAAATAATCTCGATCGCTGGTGCCCAGAAAGCCGCTTCGTGGATGCCCGGGTTGCTCGTCCGCCGGTGAGGTACGCAGGTAGGGAAAAGTAAAGATTTTTCATTGTTGCCAGTAGAAGTCGCCTCCTGAAAACCTCGCAGCCAGTGTAACTTGAAAATTCAGTACATTAAAGGGCCCATGAAACGAATTTTGGGCTGGAATAAATCAATTTATATTGGGATGTTACTAATAGCCCATCGTTCAGTGGGCCAAAAGAAAAAAACGTAAGAAGTCAAAAGCCTGACTTTCGGTACAAAAATATGAAAATACAGCGGACTATTTCGTGCCTCCTTTCTTTCGTATGCTCTCTCTGCCTTTTCACTGTGATACATCCGCGGTCTCCTCGCAGTGCGTCATCGGGCCCAAACACACGTCACACCGCACCGGACCTCACTTAATCCCTTCACCCCTAAGCTGACATTGTGGTGGAAGCTACGCGGCTGCCGGACCAATCAGCCGCCTCTCTTTCATCACCTGACCTCACTCTCTGTGCGTGGGTATGCACGAGAGAGCGTGATCATGTGGCAAAAGTGTGGCTGGCCCAACGAGCACGTAGCTCCACAGCACTGTCAGCTTCGGGGTGAACGGGGTGGGGAAAGCAACTTTTGTCTGAATTTCGAGGGACGGGCTAATCTTCTAGGCTAATGGAGGAAAGCTAAACAGGAAAAAAGGTGGAAAAGCATTTCATGGCTCCTTTAGGGGAAAATTATATTTTTATCAAATATTTTGGCTATTAGTTGAGAAAGGGTTATTGATGAAGCCTGCCAATTTCCAGCAAAATCGAAGACTATAAAAACATCGGCGGAGTTCCCGTTTAAGTTTACGTGGGTATATAATCCTAAAGTCTCCTGTGCATACTGTTAAAACTGTTCTCGAAATTATGAAGCATTAATTTTCACACACAAACAGTATACTATGCTTGGCTGATACAGTATATAATCAAACCACCTCTTAGGACTGCAACAAAATAAGGCAATTATCGAAAACGAGCATGTCCAAGATGGCTGCCATACGCGCTAGATTTATTTAGTTTAGTAACCGATGTAAGAAAAATAAAACGCCCTTTCAGCATCTCGTCGAATGCGGAACAAAGGCACCGAAGACATTTCAATGGATCCGTAGAAACTGAAATCTTCAGCTTCGTACAACGTCCAAACTAGAAACCACGGCACAAAGATATCGGAACGCTCATCGGCCATGCCGAAACTAACGCGGTCGACTGGACCATCGTGCTAACGCTGTGTTGCAGCTAGAACGGCATTGGTGCAAACATTTTCTCACTCGTCTTGGCACAAGTGACGCCTGAGGAAAGCCACGAAGTCTGCCTTTGAATGTGCGCCGTTCGGCTCAGCGTCTTGGTCGGGTCTACAACTCGGACCGCGTGGCTCGGCCAGCTCGCCCTCGTCGGACATCGCTGGAAGCGCTTGCACCGCGGAAACGCTGGAACAAGAGCCAAGAGCACCTTCAATAAGCAAGCGCGCGCCAGCTATGGGCATCCTAAACTACCGAAGGACAAGTACAGTAGTACTCCTAATAGCATACAAAACAAGCGCGAGGTACGGCAATAATACCCAAACCTGTGGAACCGCGACAACTTGCTAAGCAGCAATATTTCCTACTATCCGAGCCGAAAAAAAAAAACATTGCTCTTCAAAACCTGTGAAATGCAGTTTGAAAAGTAAAACCGTGAAAGTCTTCAAAGCGGATTCTATTGTTTACGAGCGTACGCGAAGGATTCGGATCGAGATTAATATCGCATAGAGGACGAGGTGTCAAACGTAGCGCAACATTTATCCCGTGATTAACCCCAAGGAACTACTTAGGTAATTACACGTCCCAAAGAAAGAAATGTACGGGACCAAATGAACTGTATCGATATGCACGTAGTACGCACGCTCCCCAGATTCAGTCGTACATAAGCCATATGAAGCAGGTAAACACAAATCCACCGCATACCTATGAACGCTGTCGCTCGCACACAACAGGGTGTGCGCAGGCATAGTTTCGCTTTCTGCCGACGCACATGAAGACCGCAGACTGACAACAGGCACGCGTAGCAGCAGCATACGCAACACAACCGACCGTGACAAGATAACAAACCGAACTAACCGCGCGTCGCGCGTCCGTCATCCGCGTGCATGGTTGGCGCGGTTGGCGCGCCCAGTGCGCATGCGCGAAGCGCCGGCCAATTCCCTAGATTCCCTATGCGCCCTTACTTTTCTTCTCTTTTGCCCCTTTGCCGCCGGCGCTGAATTAAGCGTGGCTTTGAAGTCAATGCGTGTTGTCCTCTTTTGTGCCATTGTTTGGAGTGTTTTTTATGGTGACGATTTTGGGGTCAAGATTGTATAAAAGGAGGGAGCACTGAACAAAGTCGTTAGCTGTGTTTGAGACGTCGTCGTGTTTCTTCCACCCAGTCTCAGGTGGTCTAACAAAATGGTCGACAAATCCGCACGTTTGGCGAACTTTTCTAAAAATTCGGCAAAGACTCGGCAAAAACACATTGTTTGCAGACTTAACGTTGAAATTTTATTTTTTCTGGCGAATAAAATATTTATGTTTTTTTCTTAACCTAAATGCAACATGTAATGCATATTGATACAGTTATCACTAAATAAGGTGATATTCTGCAAGATAATTGTATCGGTGTCGTGCTTTTGTGTTCACTGGCAAGTTTACAAGTGACTTCTTGCAGAGGTGGCGTGACAATGAGGTTGAGTAGTAGCCGGCGCAGTCAGCGCAGTCACGAACCACGCTACGAGTGTTTCGGTTTCGAAGCCTTATCAGCGCAAGCCTGCAAGTGACTGCGTTCACTTTCTCTGCGAGTCGCCGTTTCGTGAGCGAAAACGAATGCTACGGTTGTTGAGCCTTGCATGTTTTTCGATTTGAGTCACTTGACGTAAGCTTTTTATGAAAATGTGCGTGCCATATTCGCAACGTCTTGTTTGTAACCTTTAAAATGCCGGTTTCTGGTGTTGGGCCACACACGTACGTTTAGGAAGATGGGAAGAGTTAGGAATGTATGTGAAATGTCGAGCATGACAGTTCTGTGTAGTTTTATGCAGATACATGAAAACCGTGAAATAACGCAAATTAAATTGCAATAATATTTTGTTTTTGGCACAAACTACTTGTGAGCCGAAAAGAGGTTTGTTATAAACTATAATGGAGAGGGGTGCTTTAGAGTAATTGTCAGTCGATGTTTCAACAACCTCGTTGCATCACTGGAAAGGTTAAATGAAAATCACGTCATCCAGAATGTACCGCATCATTTGTCACTTGCGCAGCGGACTGCGTAAATTACTGGTCGATCTTCTGGTCTTGAGGCAAAAAATACTGAAGAGAACCACACTCACAAAGCTCACAAACGCACGGTTGCCGTGTTGCCTACTCGACATTTCGCCGTAACCGCTGGTTTTGCTACACTGTACGATGGTGGCCCGCACGGCATCCAATTACAATCCATGGCCCCGTCGCGTACTCGCGCGTGCGACAGGCCGATTTTTGGCGAATCTTTGCCGAACTTTTCTTCAAAAGTGCGGCATGTGCCGAACTTTGCCAGCAGATTCGGTCCATCACTAAAGACTGTCTACACTCCTCAAGAAAAAAGAAAGAAAAAATATTGGGGAGTAGATAGAAACAGAAACGTCCCCTGTCCCCTCAAAACTCCTTAACTTTTAATTTTTGTTGTATTCTGTTTGGGTTTTTTTTTTTTTCTTGTTTTTCGGAGCGCGCCACGGGAGAAAAGGAGAAACACACAAGGAACGTTGCGGTCCACATGACATAAAGCAATATGGTCCCCATCGGTACCACAAAGAATATTGTTGAAAATTACCTGAGACTGCGGTAAAAGATTGGAAACGTGGTAAAGAAGACGGACACAGAAAAGGGGAAAGGGGAGTAATTCGGCTTTTGGCCTGCGAAACGCCCTCCAGGCCTCCACCTTCGCAATCGAACTTTTTTTTTTCGAAACTATGTATGTTTTTGTTTTCTTTGTTTTTTTTACGAACAGCATAAAAAATAAACCAATGCACAGCGTTTTTTTTTTTTTTTACCGTCTAGACGTGCAGACATTTATTGGGAAAGCACCGAATGCAAAAATTAATAACAAAAAAAGTGTTGACATTTTTTTTTATTTCTTTTTTATTTGGTTTTATCTTTGCGTTTCAGACTCTGAACCGGAGGTACTTCAGAGTGCATCTGCATTGGACTATGAGTTTTCATTCTTTGGATTTAGTTCCGAGAAGCATTGGAGCAGCCGACACGCGAGGTGTGGGAACTTGCCAATGTATCATCGCCGCCGTATACCTGTACGGCGGCGACCATGCTGGACGCTTCACATGTACATCGGCGACTGGCAGAAAAAAAAAATAAAGAGAAGAAAAGGGGGGGGGGGGGGCGAGGGGTGTTATATTTCAACAGGTTCAAAAAGCGAGATGTCTGCTCTTGCGATGTGGCGGCACTGACGGAATCTCTCGGACGCCCGATCTTTAACACGCGATCGAATTGCCTTCAGTCATGCTTCGTCTGCGCGTCCACACTGAAGGCTCAAGAGACGCCGAAGCGTTATCGAAGGTAGAAAGCTCGCGCTGGAGGCGAAAACAGGACCTAGAGTCTGTCGTTCTAACGCTGTGGGTGAAAATTCGCGACTTCGGCAGGATCGGACGATATATACCTGTCGGGAAAACACTGATCCCTCGAGATTTCTGCTCGTGTCTCTTTTGGCTTCTGTGATTGCATGTTGTCGATGGTTGACGCGATGGCCTCCGAAGAGGGACAAGCAACGTGTCTTAGTGTCCTGAGCAGCGAGAAGAGCAGCAACGACAGGGCCGCAGGGAAAACCGTGACTCATAATGGCCATCATGTATCCAATTAGGTGCGCCTCGCATGTTGCTCCTCGTGTTGCGAACGAGTTGTCCCGTTGCGACCTGGGTGATAAGCACCGGAAAATACCGGGACGTTCGTCGCCTGCGCCCTGATTTGTGAGCTTGCTCCCAGGTGGCCATTGTTCAGATATTTCGGGTAAAGTATTAATTATCGCGATTATCTTGCTCATCGGCAGCCTCTATTGTTGGTTCTCGGCGTTTTTGCGTTCAGCAAGCCACCCGCAAACGAGCTCATAAACCAGTGTGTAGACGACGAACAGGCAATTATAGGAAATACACAAACCCCGATTTTGCTTTATTTTTAATATTTCACTACCTCCGAAAAACTTCTTGCCAAACTAGGTCGCGTGCCCAATTTCAGGTATGCCGAATGTGCTGGTCCTTACGACCGCACCCTGTGCAAAGCTTCTACAACGCTGATGAACGTTGATAAACGTACTACATACAATGTCTGGTTCACGCGGTTGCGTAAGTTGCGGTCGGAGCGAGCTAGGCAACGCGCCCTGATACGACGGTGTATACCGACAAGGTCGCCGGGACAACTGTTCGTCGCCCTACACAACACGAGGAGCAATGTGCAAGGCGCACCTAATTGGATATATAGTCCATTACGAGTCACGGTTTTCCCTGCGGCCCTGTCGTTGCTGCTGTTCTCGCTGCTCAGGACACAAAACACGTTGCTTATTCCTCTAGGAACACCTTCTACAGCGCAGTAGACAAAGATAGCAGCCCACCGAAGGCGATGCACGCGGCAACGCGCGCCGTTTTTGCTCTATCATTATTTTTTTTATTTTTTTTACCGCCTCTGAGTAGAGCTGTCAACAAATAGTCATATAGCATATTTGTTCGTTTTTAAACCGAAATTTGCGTGTTTAAGTTGTGTTATGTATGTACGTTTGGAATTCGAAATCGTGCAAGGCGTGCCAAATGTGTTAGTCTTTTCGGCCGCACCCTGTAGGTATCCCTTTTATCGCTTCCCCGAAGAAGGCCTCTGGAATCTGGTTTTCACCAAGAAGTGCACCGCCCCAGGTTTCTAACGTATATATAGGGCTCCGTGTTTTCGGAGTTTATTTTTTTTGTCAAATTCGAGGGTGTTTTTCGGAGTTTATTTTTAGCCGAAGATTCGGAGTTTGTCGGTTTTTATATATTTTTTTATTCCCAATTCTCCGAAATTCAGAGATTAATTTCGCTGAGTTTCCTATTAAAAATAAATAAATAAATAATAACCGAATGTAATTAGTATGCCAGAAAAAAAATAAAACGCGCTCGTATCAATTAAAATATCTTTCAGTTGAATTTGGCGTTGGTGCCATCGCCATTGGCAATACTAATTTACCCACCACAAAGGTCACACACAAGTGGCGCTTCGATAAACGCCGATACCTTAAGATCAATAAACTCCCGGAGGTAGTCGCTGGAAGCTCGTAGTCGCAGTCATCCCATCCTATTCCATCAATCTAGCCGCGGCCGCGCGAGGATAGAAACTTTGAACTGTCCCTCTTCCCAATTTTATACAATCCATATATCGTCCATAGCTACTAAAACTGTGACTAAAACATACCCTTTCCATTCTCTAAATCACAAATCGCATGGCCCAAACTGGAAATTATAAGAGTGGCTTTTGTCGTGACCCGAATGTACAACGAACGACCTGTTGCCCTGAATCAACCTTGAAGAGACAAGCGGCTAGACCCCTTGGACAACGGTCCGAGATTGAAAAGATAATTATAATGTTCCCAGGACCATTGACACTGTAACTGTAGACTGTAACTCGTAAAAAAAAAAAAGTATTTTTTTTTTTTTCGGGGGGGGGGGTGGAGGAATGGCATTGACATAAATATTCGGAGTTTATCGGATAAATCCGAAGTTGACAAAAAATTTTACCTGGTTATTTTCGGAGTTTTTCGGTTTTATCCGAAAACTCCGAAATCCCATATATAAAAATTGTAAAAAGTAAAAACCATTTGTTGAGCTGGTATACATATATGTCACGGCGGTTTTCGGCGCACTCGTGGGCTTGATTGATGGCGATTATACGCTCACAAAAAGACGACAATTAAACGCTATCGGTCTATCACGCAATCGATGCTGCTTAACTATCGGCTGCGCTGACACTGATGATCAATTTAGGTGGACTCGAGATAAGATATGAGGCGCGAGATAAGAGCCAGGACGCGTGGTCGAGTGGCGTGCCAACTTGTTTTTTGAGTGGGGGGCGAACCCCCCCCCCACCCGAGCCGGGGGGCGGTGCCCCTGGTATCCCTCGGCGCCTTCGGCCAGTGTTTGCCCTACCCAGTGGCGGCTTTTCGAGGGGGGGGCAAAACACATGCTTGCCTCACTCTGAAAACTGAGAGAGGGGGGGGGGGCAGTGCCCCTCTTGCCCCCCGGTTGGTACGCCCATGCGTGTGGTTGTCAAAAGCGATTTAAATGTGGAATTGGATAAGAGAGAGAACGTATACAGTTTTTCTTTTCAGGAAAATGGAATGATAATGGAGAGCATATAATTAGAGCCTAGCCTGCACGGATAACAGTTTGATCATCCGCATCCGATCCGCATCCGCAGACTTCGTATCCGCATCCGAAACGCATTCGCGACCGCATCCGATCCGCATCCGCAGACTTTGCATCTGCATCCGAACCGCATCCGCAAAATTCGGAATCGAGCCGCATCCGCGAAACACATGCCTGGCCCCTCCACCCTGAGAACTGGTGGGGCACGCGCCCCCCCCCCCCCCCCCCAAGTTGGTACGCCCATGTGCTCATACATTCTTTTCTAGGGACAGCATTTTTGACGAGATACAACGTTCCAAATCTAAAGCGATCTTCGGCGAGAATCAAAACTTTCTTGACGTAAAGAACAATTTTCTCCCTGATATGCAACCTTTTTTTTATCTAAGGGAGTAGTTCGCTCCCGCAATACAGTCGATGATGCGCCCCCCCCTCCCCCTTATAGTATCACTCACTTCTTCACTCTACCACCGGCGGTCGCACACGTTTGTGGGCCGCCTCGGCAAAAATGTTGATCCGGACCCGCGGAAATCCGCATCGGTCCGCATCCGGAGCCCCTGATTCGCACCCGACCCGCGATCCGCCAAATCTGATTCATTTCTATCCGCATCCGCCAGTTTACTGCGGATATCCGCGGATGATACGCGGGTAATCCGCAGATATGCGGTGCTCTACATATATTGCCATTAAGACTTCAAAGAAAGAAACTGCGAAATTCGAACAAATTATAATATTTGATTCTCGGGCACGGAATAAAAATAAATAATATGAAGTATATAAAATTTAGATTTTACAGTATCTCTACACTTTCGACCATTCAGTACAATTAATTAATTGATATATTATCGCATATTTTTATTTATTTGATAATCAGTGTATAGACCAGTCAAGTTTACTGTCCCGGACAAAACGGTCCAAATGATTTTTTGAGGGTCTAAATCATGTCTTTAATGTTTTAGTGAATCCTTACTGGGAAAATGGGTCAATGCATCTATTACTGCATCGACAAATTGTGTAATTGCCGTATTTTTACTGATTTCTGCAGGGTCCAATTTCGGACGAAAAATACGAGTTTTTCCTTAGACAGTTGGAATACGGTCCATACCAGTCCTCACTTCTGCGAGCGTACGGTCGGCAGAGTAGTCACCTCGCCATCCACCGTCACTGCTACTAAAGTGGAAAGGGGTGGAGGAGCCTCCGCTTCGTATCTGAACGGTCTGCACCCAGTCCATATAGTCCTCACCTGGTGCGTAGTCGGCCCGTAAAACGATTTCAGACACCGCACACCTTGAAAAGGCCTGCTTTCTTATGCTCCAAGCCCGTACTGTCCCCTAAATTCCGTCACCATAATGGAACGATCTTGAAAAAAAATGGTTTGCACATGTTTATACTGCCTTGATGGGAAACAAATTCTAAAGCATATACAGTCCCACCGCTGTATACAGACCCACACCGCGCGTAAATTTTGAACGTGCATATGAAATATTGCTATCTTGTCCTTCTTCCGAGGGTCCCTTTAATCTCTATGATCGTTCGCAGGTGTACTTCTGTGTCAACATTGCGCCCAATTTCTGATACATTCGAAGCCTAATCGCAGCTCGGATAAGCTCGGACATTCGCGCCGCCGCTGTGCACGCTGCTGTGGGCCACGGCAACATACGCACGGTACCGGCCTCTCGCCCCGGTCTTGTTTGTAAACTGCGTGCTGATCAGCTGACCAAAGTCAGGTGTTCCGTCCGCACAACGTTTAGCACCGGTTTTCCTGAGTCACGGGCGGGCGAGGAACTGATTAGGTGCATCGATCCAGTTCTTTATTTCGTCAGCGATTTCACAATTTAAATTGAAAAATCACGATTGAAACCAAAAAGTGCGTATAATTCAGTAAGTTCTTTATTTATTTCATCTTTATTTTTTTGTCGTGTCGTCTGAAAACAACCTTTTAAAATACCTTTTTTACTATTCTTTTTTTTTTTTTTTGCATTAATTGACCGTCTCTTGTTTGGTGAACCCACGTTTCACTCAGGGTCCGAGCTTTTTCCGGTTTGTCCGCGGCGATACGTGTTGCGTCAGCAACACCCGGGCACTCCCATATTTTAAACCCTGCAGACATGCACGGTCCGGGGGAGGGGGGGGGCACAAAGCCCGCCCCCCCCCTGGATGCGCTGCCTGCAAGGGAGGGGGGGCCCGCACGGGGGCCCCCCCCCCCCCCTGGATACGTGCCTGCGGGGTTTAAAAATATGGAGTACCTGGGCGGCAAGTTGCCGACGTAAACACGTCAACGCGGACAAACCGGAAAAGCTTCAGACCGTGAGCGAAACGTAAATTCACAAAAAAAATAAAATCACCGCAAAAAAAGACAAAATATAATAAAAAGGTTTTTCCTTTTGCTGGGGCCTCCTCTCCCCCCTCCCCCTCACGCAGCATTTTGTCATGGACTGCCCCCCCCCCCCCCCCCCGAAATAAAAATCCTGGCTACGTGCCCGGAAACCCTGCATGCGTCCCGCTCGCCTCTCCGTTGAGTCAACAACGGGCGTGGACCTCATCGCTTGTCACCGGTCCGAATTTGGCATCTATTTTATCTTCATGCGGAGGTAGAATATTTATCTTGATTAATTTTCACCCACGCTCCGTGACCATTTCACGATATAAATTTGTAACCACTATATTTTTAAACACGCTTAAACGTATTTATTACTTATTTATATCGGAATGTTTTTTTTTTCTTTCTCTGGCGTAACTTATGTTTAGAAGAGCATTATTGAACATTAAAAATGGCGAGCGTCTCGTAACGAAGGTATTTTGCTAAATATTTTCCGCGTGTTTTAGTTTGCTGCTCCATGTACAAGCAATCGACAAACCCTCGAAGATCGAGAAAGCGCTAAAATGCAGACTGGGACCATTTTGTCCCGCGCTTGCGCTTGGGACAATGTTGTCCGGGACCATATTGTCCGTGACCATTTTCCGCACAGAAGAACCGTAGGCGTCCGGAGAGGTGTGCACCTGACCCCCCGCTTGGGACTCGAGATGTATCGAGTGGCGCGCGCACCTGTAGGCCGCGGCGCACTGCCAATGCATCCGTGCAAGAAGACAGCCTGGAGACGGTATGAAGAGTTTTAGGAAACCGTTTTTGCACATCCGATGGCGGTCCAATGGCTATCGGTGGGTGCGCGTATCCGGTCCGGCTTACCGAACTTGCGCATTTGTGCCGGGACCTCCTCCTCATGGCAGCATTTTGTCATGGGCGCCCCCCCCCCCCCCCCGAAACAAAATCCTGGCCACGTGCCTGGTTCGTACCGGAGGGCCCATCGCCTGATGCGCAAAAACGGTTCCCTGAAACTTCCTACCGTCTGGGCCATGTTTCTTCGTCGTATATATGACGGTCACATTGGTCAAGCCACTAAACACTGTCCGCAGACATCTTCGACGTACATGAAACACAGATGGGCACGTCCGCAGATACTTCGTCCGCAGCGCATGTCTTTCGCATGATTGTATGCATGCGCATGCGTGACTGAAGCCGGGGTCACACTGCTCATACACGTCATACAAAACGACAGTCTGCAAACACCGCGGAGTCACCCCGCAATCATCCGCGTGGTTCGAATGCGCGCGTGCCAAGTTTTCTCCTTCGAACTCGTGGCGATTCGAAGCACCGGATCCCGCGCGATAACTCGCGAGCGGATCCGCATGCAGAACCTTTTCCACGAGGGACGCAGCCATGCTTGAATGTGGACACTTCTTATGCGGTAAAACGTCGTTTTGACCTGTCCACGCCGCTGGAAGGTGCTTACGAAAAATGCTGTGATCGTCACACACCGTTCTTGTTTTGCCTCAGCTGTATTTTCTCGCATATTCCAGGTTGAAATGTTTTATTATTTTTTCGTCCCGCATACCAGATACGGAACCCACGTGACTGAGAACGACAGGAAACAGAAAACGTCTTACGGTTATCAAACGTGAACGACAAGCTCGACGGTATAGCCTCATGCTGAGGCACGTCCGCTTTGACCTCGAGCGGCCTTCGCCGGCTTTTGTGACGAAGCATCTGCGTTGCTGTGCTTTTTGGCCAATGGAATTTAACTACCGTTTCGCTGGCCAATGAGAATTGAACTGCCGTTTCGCTGCTACAGACGGTTATACGGAGCTGTGCAACATTTTCAGTGCTTTGCTTAAGTAACTTTGGGAGATGGTGTCTCGACCTTTCTGAACTAAAGACCAAAAAAACGCTTTTGCCTGCATGCCCTTGCATGGGGTCGCGCAGTGGTTGCGGTGAAACTTTCTCTAGGAGCCATCAGTGAGCAGCGAGAACTCATCCGCTCGCGACCGCGTGACCACGTGCTGGCGCAGCGCGAACAATATGGCAGCAGGAGGAAAGTCTCCCCCCTGGGATAGCCATCCGTTTCACCTTATGTTGTACCGCAGCGAAGGCTAGACGCGCGAGCTCATAGCGTGGCAGCTGCCCTTGGTGCACGAGAGCTTGTGCCGCCGAGATGCGCCCTAGAGCAAGGAGCTCGCGCTTGCTAGCCTCTCGCTGCGGTACAACACAAGGTGAAACGAAGTATAACCGTTTCAGCCGAAGGTATGGTGAGGAAAAAGAAGAATAGAAGAAAAAGATCACAAAACGGAGAAGGGGAAGTTTTTTTTTTTACTTAATTTTTTTGTTTTTGTTTTTGCGCCGGTTTGGGGGTGTTACACAAAACTATTATTTTGACCGGCACCATTTCGGGACTATTTTGTCAGCATCACAAGATCAGACAAGTTTTAACTCGTAATATATACTTTTTTTTTAAAGTTTCTGCATGTATTAAAAAATAACAAATGCGCGATTAATTGTTGGAAAGCAAATAATTATTGGCGAGCGCGCGTGGGCAAGGGCTTTTGCGCTATTCGCACTTTTGACCAACTTTACATTTGAGGTCCGCGTTATAATAAAGTGGCTATATTCCCCCTCGGGCTCCAAAGCGGGACCTGTATCGGAGGGAAGGGGGGGGGGGGGGGGGGGTGCAATGTGTTATGAGATTTTAGAACTTTAAATATAGGTAAAAAATCACACCTTTTTTATTATTTCGTATACACCTTGCGCATTTCTTTTCCTTTCCGTTTGCTTACTGTTTGGCACGCATATGCACTACGTTAGGAGTATTTATTTAGTATCAATGTATTTATTTTTGTAGATACTATGTCCATAATACTGTTCACATGTCGTACGCAAATTAAGCTTCATCACTAGCATCGCTTTAAACTTCAAAGCATACCTTGTTCACTGATCAGAGGAAGCACCCTCTCTACCGATGCAATCCTTTCGTTTAACCGCGTCTTTTATCTATTTTATCTATTCGGGGTTCAGGGGAACCGAAGCCGGACAAAACGCCGTCCCACAAGCACGCTGGTGGGACAGTGGGACCACGGCCGGAAAAGCGGGACCTGCCTCGCCTAAATCGGGACGTATGGTCACTTTAGCGTTAAATCGCAAATAGTTCAAAATTATTTTGCAGTTGGACGGTCTCCTAATAGATATTTTGCGTTTGACATTGGAGTTATGCTCACTTTTTTCGGCAAAGCTCCCATCAAAATAAGCATCGGACACCCTTCGCAGAAATTTAAACGCGTTAAAATGCCATTGCAACCTAAAAAAAGAAAAGAAAAAATTAAAGCCGTTTTTACAACTCCCTGTAACGCCGAACTAGAGCGCAGCTCTTGAGGAGGAGGAAGGAAGGGTACTGAGGGGAGGGTAAACTCCTCCTCCCTCTTCCTCAACTCCTCATCCTACCAAATACCCCTCCTCCCATCCTCCTTCCTCCTCCCGTTTCTCCTCCTCCCTCGCCCTCCTCCTCCCTCCCCTCTTCCTCCTCCGCTTCCTCCTTCCCTTCCTTCTCCCTCCCCCTCCTCCTTCCTCCTCCCCTTCCTCCTCCTCCCTCCTTCCTCCTCCTCCTCCTCCTCCTCCCCTTCTCCTCCCTCCCTCCTTCCTCCTCCTCCTCCTCCTCCCTCCACCTTTCCGCGCGGTGCATTATGGGATATTTCCCATGATGCACCGCGCGGTTACGCCGACGCCGGCGGCGACGCCGCTCTAGCCGGAAACGGGCGCATAAGAGCTGCGCTCTAAAAAGGAAAGGTCTCTCAGCGTTTGGGATAAAATTGAGCATCAAATGACCAGGAAACCTCACCAAGTGTGGGAAATCTCTCACGTAACAGAACCAAACCAACAGTTATAAAATAGGCGACGGCGTCGAAGGTCATGCGCCTACCGAACACTAAAGCCCCTCGATGTGTTTACCGAACACGAGACGCGAGACCAACGCGGTCTGTCGACTTTGGACGGCGCGAGACAGGTCATTCTGTTGCAGCTATCTTCGTCATGCATGTTCCATGCGGCGTACACGGCTTAGTGCTGAGACCGCCACCGTTGTATATCTCGTTCATTCATTCATTTTCTTTCGCCATTCATTGATATGTATATTTTTAATTGCTAATTTCTGGAATTTGCACGTCGGGTGGGAAGGTCGAGATAAACATACAAACAGTTTTAAGCATGGCCGGGTCGTGCGTTATTAAACGCTTCTCTTAAATTCGGTGTTGGGTAAAGAACATTTAAAAGGTAATTGAAGTAAAGTGCACAACATAATGAGAGGTTAGGTAAAGTAGTGAGTCTACCGGGCGTAATGTACTCGAAGTGGAGTAGTATAAATACAATGCAGAGCGCTAGTCAAGCGACAACTAATCTAGTCACGTGGGGCGACATGGAACAATCCGCCCGAGGGGTGTCCCGCCCGCTCCGTCAAAAGCCGCCGACACACACGGCACAAGTTGGGCGCTCTTGGGAGAAAGCCGCGCGCTCACGCGTTACAGACAAGTGCGATGAGCGCTGCACTTTCAAAATAAAGTAGAGTAACATTTTAATACAATCGTTTATAGTGCCCTTTCAAGTGATTTACCACCAAAGCGGTTCTTTGACACGTTAGCAACGAACACAAAAGAAAGCGAAAAATGCCTTTTTTCTGGGGATCTTTCGCACCCATGGGCGTACCAACCGGGGGGGGGGGGCAACTCGGTGTACCAACTGGTGGCCCCCCCCCCCCAGTTCTCAAAGGGGGGGGGGGGGCAAGGCATATGTTTGCCCCTTCCCCCTGAAACAGCCGCCACTGAGCAGGGCAACCACTCTGCTGGCGGAGCCCAAGGGATACCAAGGGCACGGCCCCCCGGCCCGGGGGGGGGTCGGTTTGACCCCCCCATTCCAAAAAACAAAAAGAGAAAACGAGTTAAAACGCTACTGTTCGCACCCTACGAGGGAGAAAAGGCTACCCGAGCGAGCCGCCCCCCCCCCTCCTTATTCCAGGGCTGGGCTGAGGGGTACGAGAAGGAATAAAACTTTGGTTGGGGCTAGTCGGTACATATCGATTAAAAGGTTAAAAGACGCGAACAAAACAAGACGAAAAAAAAACACGTACGACGGGGACAGGCGGCAACTTCCAACTGAATTAATGATACGCGAATCATCGTCAAACTGTCGATCCCAATCGCCTAAACACATGCAACTGATAAAGG
The DNA here is from genome assembly GCA_037355805.1 of Ixodes ricinus. Taxonomy (NCBI): domain Eukaryota; kingdom Metazoa; phylum Arthropoda; class Arachnida; order Ixodida; family Ixodidae; genus Ixodes; species Ixodes ricinus. The sequence continues at coordinate 27,207 of JAZHYW010052761.1, forward strand.
TTCCTATCGCTCATTACACACAGCCCTCGAGAAATACAATTTCTTTGTTTAGTAGATAAAGAGATGGCATGCTTACGCATCTGTCAGCCGCTTTGTGTATACAGAAAACTTCGATTCATTTTCTTTCCATCTTCTCATTCCCAAGAAGGGATCACGCTCTCCGTGGGAGTTTCAACTGAGTTGATCTAGTAACGTTGGCCCATACACCCTAAGCCAACGGTAGCCTGCGGTAACGCTATGCTAAAACTTCTTCTAACATAATCGGCGTGTTCAAAATTTTATTTATTGCTCTATCAAAAAGAATTAATGTACCGTACATTTTTTTTTGTACCGTGTTATTTGCAACGTGGCGGCCCCTCTCGCCAAAGCTGTCCGTTCTAAGCTCTCGTCCCGAACGGCTGGCTAACACAGACGCGCTTAAAATGCTTCGAGCATTTCTTTATTTGCTTTGTAATTACCTGAAAGCAACTATGCGTATTCTGTATTTTGAAAGTGCTTAGAATAAATGGTCATGTTCATTGCAAGGGCCTTAAAACACAAACCCATTCCCGATGTGTAGTGCTCGACATACCGTTTAGCGACGAATTTTCTCTTATTTAGGGCAAAGAGTAGACTTTTCGTAGACCGTACGCTAGACCTCTACATTAGGGAATTGTAGTAGACCGTTTTTCTCCTCCGCTACGGCATCCGTGAAGAAAACGCCGCAGCTGCGCATGCGCGCCGCCACCCTTGTCTGCATAGTTTAAGGTCTCGTAGAGGATTACGGAGCGCTATCCGGGTGCTTAGCGGGTTGCGGAAACGGTCTACTACAATTGTTTGCCGTCACGTTGAGCACAGATTGAGCTGGCGCCCATTCATAAGTCCAGAAATCCGCAGCGTATGCGATATACGAAAAGTCCCAAATAAAATTAGACACCCCGGTCCTTCGTGCAACGCTGTTGCAAGGCGGAGCACAATATAATTAATATTTTAACGCGTTCACTATTTTCGTTAAAACGGCTTCACGCATCAAGGCCGACAGTCCCTGCCACCGTTTTTGCGCCGCCGCCACCGGCTCGCGACTCCAGCAAAACGGACGCCACCAAGCGGGAAAACCGGGAACCAGCCGGAACAGGTCGCTTTGCGCCCCTCCGCGTCTCTGGTGGCTTTCGCGGACACGTGTTGTCGGCGCGGTGGTGAACATTGTAATTTGACGAAGGTCCGAAAATTTCTTAAGTTTGCTTGAATGTTGATTAGTGTGGTGCCTCAGTAGATTGTTTCCTTCCATCACTTGTTTGAAAGCCCGTTTACTCCACAACACACAGTTGCGTGCTTTCGATTTCTTGGATGGGGAGGAATCACGGAAAAACGTCTTGATTTCTTGTCTGTCTCCAATCACATTCAAAGTGACGACTACTTGGTAACTGATAAGTGGTTTCTTCATACGGGTGTAGAACAGTAGACTGAGCACGGCAGACGAGGTGTTTCACTGGAGGGAACACCAGTGTTGCAGTCAAGTGAATGGGAAGGTTAGATAGCTGCTTTTCTTGAGTTTGGTTGTGTTCGATTAGCTTCAAGTTTGAGCCACCCACGCTGGTCGGTGCGTTGGCTATTCATCTTGGCTGCTTTTCACCGAAAAAGCCTCTGGACCATACCGAAGGAGTTGGAAAACCTGCTCGCTGCATATGATTAATGAGGGAAATTGTCTGCTTTCAAAAGGTGGTGGACGCGCCTCGCAAAGTCAGAAGCTGTCACGGCATTATGATCTATCGCGCCTCCGATATTTATATTATATCCCCGTCCCGCCGAAGCCAGCAGCAATATACGTCCACATTGTTCAGGTTGACCGGCCGCAAAAAATACTCATTTTCTCCGTTCAGGATTTGAAGTCAAGTTCAATGCAGAGAGGTTCTTGCGTGAATCTCCGATGAAGACTCTCTTCAGTTTGTCCGCATTCGTCTCCGTGCTACCGGCTAGAACCATTTGGCATAGTTTAAGTAGTATCTCTCTGTCTGTCAAATATACTTTAATTCAGCAGTTAACTTAATAGCTAGTCAACTAAGCTCATATTTCAACCCGAAGAATATACTAATATCGCTTTAGTGGGACATAGTACGTAATATAATACATAACCCGCATATTCGTCAAAATGACTTCTCGATTGCTTCTAAAACCTGAATTGAAATACGAATATCAGCTGCTTAGTGGGGCGCCAGCGGGTTAACAAACTCCTTGGCTCAAGAAGCTCTTGCTTAATTTTCCTAGTTCTGCAGCCTGTGTTGTTGACCGAGCAGACGACTGGAGCTGTTTCTTAAACGCGGATACGCACAAAAGCTCGATTTCGCGGACAGATAAGTCGCATGGTCGAGGCATGCGAGTTAGCTGAAAATTACTCTTGGTGGAACAATTCTGTAATCATCGCCGCTTTCCTTAGCTTATCAAAACTGATTAGAGTCTATTACTGTCTTTCCGGAGCCCGTAGTTTCGGTTTTGAACGAAATCTCCGAAACAAAAGTTTAAAATGAAAAGAACAAAACAAAAAAAAACACGGGAAATAAGCGCCAAAGGAACAGGGACAAGGAGTAGAATAACAACGACACAAGGCGCACTCTCAACTGAATTTATTAAAAAAATCTTTATTAGGAAACAAAAAAACAACAACAACAGGGAAAACAAAACTATGCTCTGCAAGTTTATGTGCACCGGCTACGCTTAACCGTCGCAGTTCAAATACCTATAAAAGTGGGCAGTAAACAAAAGAAAATCTGGTAAATTGAATGCGCCACCTGTTCAGGCGGCTCGGCCGAGCCAACGCGACCTGGTTTCAGCCGCCATGTTTAGCGGTCCGAGATCCCGAAGCGCGCGAACGGCGCTGCGGGATCTCGGAGGCCATGTCCCCTCTCCTCTGGTTCTCCGTTCGTCCGCGAGAGGGCGAGCAGCGAGCTTAATCCAGCGTCCAGTAGCGACGGAACAGAAGGGGGAGGGGGTACGTTTTTTTTTTCGTCGCTATACTGATGTACAGAATAACGCGCAAAACAGCTCCCCATCACTCCATTATAACTCTACTTAATTGCACTTGACTAGGGTTGTGCGAATATTCGAAATTTCGAATAGTAGTTTCGAATAATTCACTATTCGATATTCGCTTCGAGAAGAACTGCACTATTCGTGTTTTTCGAAGTGTTGATTGCGTCGGGTTAGCCCCGTTGAGCGCGCTTCTCCCCGAGCACCGGTGCACTGCGGAGAAGCAATACCCGCGGAAGCGAGCTCCGCGTGTGTTGCTTCTCTGCATTACATCGGTGCTCGGGGAGAAGCGCACTCAACGGGGTAACCCACCGCGACAAACACTTTGAAAAGTATGAATATCGCAATTGCGTGCTTGGAAGAAAAGCATACATTTAAAGCGGGATGGTGCACGCGTGCCGGCTGTATATGAAAATAAATAGAAACTTCGTCAATGTGTATGTCTACATTGTAGTAAAAGTTTCAAAATTAAACTGACTTATGCAAGAGTATACTATCTTAGGCGGAGATGTCCTTAAAACCTGCATTCATCATGCGCGATTCTTTCTCTTTTAACTCGAGATTAAAGAAGGGATATATTTTAAAGCGAGATTCGTGAATTCGGCCAGTTGGATTTCTGCAAAATACGTTGATTTTGGAAAAACATATTTACATCCACCGACATCCAGAGAGTATTTCCAGAAAGTTTCATTAGTTTACACTGCATAGTTAATTTTTTATAAATTATTTTCTGACCACCGAAGCTAAAGAAAAGGTAGGGTTTGGAGCACTTTGAACACATTTTTCTCCGTTCCACTTTTTGGTATAAATTCCATTTTAGTCAACCTATCGTTTGATAATGGCAATACAGGGAAGACTCGTTCTTCACTTTTCATGACTGAAATTTAATAAGGAATGCGGCTATGGAATTTTTTTGTCACTTTACGGATGTCTTTTATAAAAAAATGTTGACATTTTGTCGAAGACACAGAAGATAAAAAAGTTGACCAATTTTGCAGAAGAGAAAAGTTATAGAAATAAATGACTTTTTACAAAAAACTTTCCATAGCCGCACCCTCTAGGCATTCTGCTGCATACCTAGCGAATAAAAATCTTGAATATTGTGATAGTTTTCCTACGATAGATTAACTAAACAATGTAGGCGTGTTGCTGATAAAAGCTGCTCTAATTTCCTTCCTACTTAACCGACAGACCTGAAATTTTGTTATGCACCCTCTAGCATGACCACTAGCCTACCCTGTAAATTTAATTAATTTTAAGCCAAGGGTTCAAAAGTTGACCTCCCCAGGGGGTGTATCCCCTTATGTCAAATCTGCCATTTGCTTGCCATCCCAAGACATTAGACCTTCTGAGGTCACAATTCATAAATATAGATAGATTAAACTTAGCTTATAAATGAACAAGTGGAACAACTTTCAGAAGTTTAGCTGGGTTTTCGTCTAAGCATTATGCTATGGTAGTGAAAGGCATGGAAAAACTATTCGGTATTCGAATCGAAAATATTCGGCCAAAATCGCTATTCGCTTCGAATTCGCTTCGAACTCAAAATCCACTATTCGCACAAGACTACACCCGACATTTGAGCCCGGCTCGCCTATTTGTGATTGGTCGACAGACAGCACACGACCACATGGGCCGCGCTTCAAAGATTTTCATTCTCGCCGTCTTGTAATTTTACCTTCGAAAACTCTCCTTGATCCACAGCGTCAAGCTATCCGTGCTCCCATGTGATCCATTAGAGTAGATTTGGAACATAGCCATGGTTAATAGTATACATAAGAGCAAGTACAGATCTCTCTCCCTTCCCCCCCCCCTTTCCCCTAGGGCGACCACCTTCCTGCTAGTGAAAAGCGGGACACGCGGGGCAGAGGAGGGAGGTAGAGGAATTTTATTAAGACTCACACAACGAACCGAGATTATCCTGTACTGTTCATACACCTGCTAATTGCATTGCAGCAATTAAGCTCAAATGATTTCCACATGTGTCGAAGTGTAAGACATAAAAATCGACTGTATCAGAACTCAATGCATCAAATGGAAACAAGAAACAGTAAATATTTTTCTGGTTATTGTTTCCTGTCAACGCTTACTTTTACCAACATGGTCCTACACAATTTTTTCAACATTATGTTCTTATTCGACCGCTGCATGTGTGGCTGCCTTTTCACTAAAAGAAGAAAACAATCAACAGCAGCTTTTTTGCATTGGCACGGCAATTTGAAAATAATTACAATATTTTATATTTAAACTTTTGGCGAGAAATCTTCGGCAAATTTTCACCAAAGGGAGAGGCACAACGGCGCATGCGCGTCGGACCTTTTGCAAGAACGACAGTCGCTTCCCGCAATGCTTGAATAAAAAATAGCGTACCATTTCGATTCACACGATTACTAGAGACCTCCGCGCTTCCCCGTACCCAGTTGTTCGGCAGCACCATGAGTTGCGGAGTGAATTTTACGACAGTGTGAAATGCGGGACATTTTGAAGATTTGGGAATTTCTCGCGGGACACGAGCCCTCAATGCGGGACAGTCCCGCGAGTCGCGGGACGGATGGTCACCCTACCCTTCCCTTTATTGATGGCGACTCACCGGAACAGGTGGACGATCCAGAAAAAAAAAATTGGTTTGCTCTTTATATGTTTATACAGCCTTGATGGGGAGATGCGCCTCAACGGGTAATCGGTCTCTTAGCTGTAGATGAGAAATTTAGCCAGTGCGGTACAACCGCTAACCTGGGGTTTTTAACGTGCATCACGCAGTAGTGATCACACGAACGCGTGCCGGTACGAAACTCATCCAGATCGAAACGGGCGGGGGCGGTGGGGAATCGAACCCAGGAGGTTCCCAGCGCAAGCTTTCGCTCCACGCTCCGAGCTGAGACGCGTTAGCCCACTCGGCCACTTCCTCCCCATTGGACGATCCAGAACTCCGTGGCCGATAATATACAGGGTGTTTCACGAAAGGTGGACAAATTCGATATTGCGAAATCTATGCGTCGCACCAAAAAAAGGCTTGTGTCGTTTTTGACCTGGGCCAGGGGCCTATTAAAGAAAATTATTAAAGTCCGAGATAATTATATTGTTAATTATTTTTGCGTAATTAACTTTTTTAATATTGGGTTTAAGGGCATGGTTTCAATTAGAAAATTGCTCAGCGTCATCGAAAACCACTAAATCAACAAATTGCAGAACGATAGAAGGCACGCGAAGCATTTTACGGCTTTCTGAAAAACCGTACGAATTTGACGGGTTTTTAAGTTTCGGTTTGTTATCGGAGCGCATCTCAGCCCCGGCGGCAGCGCGCCCCGTGGAGAGATAGTGCATTCAACATCTGCTGCTCTGTCATCGCGCGACGCAGCAGAGGCTGGTTGCGCTATCTCTCCACGGGGCGCGGTGCCACCGGGGCTGAGATGCGCGTCGATAACAAACCGAAACTTAAAAACCCGTCGAATTCATACGGTTTTTCAGAAAGCCGTAAAATGCTTCGCGTGCCTTCTATCGTTCCGCAGTTTGTTGATTTAGTGGTTTTCGATGACGCTGAGCAATTTTCTAATTGAAACTATGCCCTTAAACATAATATTAAAAAAGTTAATTACGGAAAATAATTAACAATCTAATTATCTCGGACTTTATTAATTTTCCGAAAAAGGGCCCTGGCCCAGGACCAAAAAGACACAAGCCTTTTTTTGTTGCGACGCGTAGTTTTCGCAATATCGAATTTGTCCACCTTTCGTGAAACACCCTGTATATGATCTAAAGACATCTACGCGCGACACGCCTTAAAAACTTGGGTGCGGCGTCAATTCTTGATCGGTATCCAAGCGTGCGAAGGCACAAAGATATGCAGCACTCGGCGTGACAAGCAAGCTTTGATCACGCCGCGAGACCGGCGATTGCTTTCGACGAGTTGTACATTTACATACGGCTTCACACACATTGCACTCGCAAAACCCATCCACACGGCGTCGATTCTTGATCGGTATCCAAGCGTGCGAAAGCACAGAAACGCAGCACTTCGGCGTGCCAAGGAAGCTTTGAACACACCGCGAGACAGGCAAACTTGCTTTCGACGAGTTGTGCCTTTTTCCTGCGGCACTGCGCTTTCGTAAAACTTTCCACGTGTTCTCAACGGCAAGTATCACGGCTCACGCAGGATCTTCAAAGAACGTCTTCGGCGAATGACGACGAACGAGTAGAAAACGTGTCTTTAGAACGCTGCCGCCGGCCTCTGCAACGCTAGCAAAAAAAATAAATAAAACTGCATGCAGGATATCCGTTTGGTGGCCGTGCACTCAGCGGAGCGGGGACGTGAGATCAGTGGAGCGGACTATAAACCCATATGGCTAAAAGACAATATTCAAACCCATTCTCACGAAATTTACGGGGAAAGAAAAAGACAGTTTGGCACAATAATTTACATTAAACCTAAAGTATTAAATAAACATTTATACTTTAATAAACCCAATCACACATATTTGTGTTCTTTTATATTACGGATAGAAAAAAAGAAACCTCGTCGTCGTCTCAACCAAGACAGAAGACCAAGGGGGCAAAACTGAACGTACTCGAAAAAAGCCCGCTGAGCTGCTCCCTGCTTTTCTTTGTTAATTGACCCCGTGTGACGTCATGGGTCCAAACAAACCATTGCTAGAGTCGTTGTTATGTACAAATACATGTAGCAAGGTTTCGCTACGAAAACCCGACCGTTCAAAAATCAGGAGTAGGATTTAAACTTCTAAAAATCACAGATATAGAAAGCTGGAATGTCATATATGTTTCGACAGAAGCGTGCCGGTAATCGCTTGTCTCTGAAATATAGGGTGGTTCAAGTCACCAGGCTTGATCTAAAATGAACCGTAAAAATCGACGCCTGCAGGTAGCCATTTAAACTTTTCGTCAAAGGTGTATTTCACAGGTCGGTTTTTTCTTGTAAAATTACAAAGCGACGGCCATCTTGCATGCAGAATTTTTTTCCTTTTGCTAGCGTTGCAGAGCCCGGTGACCGCGTGCAGACACGTTTTCTATTCGTTCGTCGTCATTCGCCGAAGAAGTTCTTTAAAACCCTGTGTCAGGTTTGATACTTGCTGTTGAGAACACGTGGAAATGTTTTACGAAAGTGCAGTGCCGCAGGAGAAAGGCACAACTCGTCGAAAGCAAATATCGCCGGTCTCGCGGCGCGCTCAAAGTTTTCTGGCACGCCGAAGTGCTGTGTCTCTGTGCCTTCGCACGCTTGGATGCCGATCAAGAATCGACGCCGTGTGAATGTGAAGCGCAATCCTTTGATCCGCGTGTTTCGCCGAAACATGGCCGACAGAGCAGCTCGGCGCGAGTCACGTGGTACTCAGGGTTCCAGGAGGCGGCCCGCCCTATGGGAGAATACATGGAGATCGACTCAACACGGCTGATTAAAAAATAAACGCCAAGTTCACACTTGTCGAAGCTAGTCTGTCGTGAAGTTGGCTACAGCACTAAACACTTCATCAAAGTTTTATTAATATTGGATGCGTGTGAAAATTTTGAGAAGGCAATTTCCAAGGCAGCGGCGTTTGAAGCAGACGATTGTTTTACGCAGCGGAGATGGACTGTATGGATTAGCCGGAGCGGGTCACGTGAACGGTGTGACGTCGCCGCGTCGTCTGCTGCATAATGCCTGCTCAGGCAATAATAAAAAAAAAAGATTATTACATGGCACACAATTTAGCGCAAATTATTGTCAACTGTTCCTTTATTATGTCAAAAACTATTGTCGTTCCGTACATCCCCAAAATAATCTAGAAACAGCGATTTTCTCACGTTCCCCATGCATTTGTGGCCGGAGTTGGAACCCCCGGGCGTTCGCCGCTAGTCGCCGAGAGATGGCGTTCTAGATTGCGCTTGCGCGTCTGTTTTCCAGGTTTTCCACGTGCCGCCGCGCCACTATTCGCCGAGATCCGATCACGGTGAGGAGTCGGATCAGTGCCGTGCAGAAAATAGATCGCTGCACGCGCCCCGCCGTACGTTCCCCGGCTTTCGAGCGCGCCGCGCGCCTCGAACGCGCGGCGCCGCTATTCGCCGAATTCAGTTAAGGCCCCCTGTATACGGAAAGGTAGCGCAATTCCTCCTCTCCCTCGTTTTCCTCCTTTCCATCGACTGCAATCCTCCTCGCCCTATGTCCGCGCCGCGCCCCCCGCCGCCATGTCTGAGCTGGGCCCGCAACGCGCGCGACGGCGCGCGCCTGTGTGCCGGGCATAACCGGGTGCCTGGCCGTTCATGTTATTGGATACGGCGGACTAGATTTTTTTTTTTCTAATATAAAGTGAGTTTTGTTTTCTAACATGAAGAAACTAGCGTTTGTGCACCTTTATTGGAGTTATAAAGTTCGGGAAGACGTCTGTATCGGCAAATATAATAGCACGAGCAGAGTTGGGATCGCTCGGGCGTGAAGACAAGCTTTCTCCAATTCCGCTAAACGGAAACGATTAATAATAATTAAAAAAAAAGCAGTTGAGTTTTTTTGAACATTGGCATGCACTGCGAAAATATATTTCGTTTACCCGTTTATTGCAGCAAAAGCTGAGAGCAGGCACACGATAGAATGCACCTCTCCCTGCGTCTAAATAGGGTTTCGTGGGCAAGGACTGCGTTGCTAGCGGGAGCTCGTGCCGTCGCTTTGAGCATGAATTGGGCACACGCCCGCAAGGCTCGCAATCCTTAGCGTACGCTGTACTAAAACGTTTTAGTATCTTGAACAAAGTGCATTTGAAGAATCGGCATCGCTGGAGTTAGGCAAATAAATGACACCACTATGCATTGTGTAAGACAGGACTCTTCGGTAATGTTTAGCATCACCGATCGTTTTGTCAATCCAGCAGCTTGGTTTACTTCATACACTTTTCATACACATTTTATAAGCGTCGTATACTACCTTCAACTGTGCTCATGCGCGCGGAGGAATATGCAATGTCTGCTGTTTACGCGCCTCGTGCATAAAACTACCCGTCAAATAATCAAATACACTCACTTGTATCCCCTCCGTTAAAATGAAAAATTGCGTGTGCTCGGTTGCCTTGCCAGCACGTTTCTCATTTATCACATATATTAGTGTTTTGACGTTCTCACGCGCAAGGTACACCCTTGAGTTCACTCTCAAAGCGCATAAGCTTTGCCGCACACCCGCGGGCGTACCTTACTTTGTGAGTTACAAAACGAAGACAGAGGGATCCTTCAGCAAAGCCTTTTGAATACAAGAGCAATTTTTTTTAATTGTCAATAATTGATGTTTTATGAATCACAGAAGACAGATCACATACAAAGATGAAGACATGAAAATATTTATTGCTACAAGGCAAAATATTGATTATTCGGAAGAGGTCGGTTTGAAAAAAATGGAAGGATCTGCATATGACTTGAGTTTCTTGAGGCCAGTCTTTGCCGAGATCACTGGCACAAACTGATCGTTCGTGAAGCGATCCTGAAAAATAAATGCAGCATCGCATATCTTTAGTTGCCATTTGCGAAGTACCGATCGCGGAAATATGTTGCACAAACAAAATTGCGAGGTGCTCGATTGTTGGTGACTCTCCTTTCACTGACGCAAGATGCACGGGGTAACACTACAACCCTTTTTATTTTAGTGGCGCCCTAGTCTCTCATGCATCGTTCTCAACTCGGCCGACTCAATGCAAGCGAGCTAAGAGTGAGCGAGTCAGTTTCTAAGATCCAATACGCGCGAAAAGACGTGTTTAAGTCCTTCGTGACGGTAATATACTTCCGAGTTTGTCTCGTCTCATGATCGAAATAGGCGATCTTCATTAGCGAGACCGAAAGAGACAGGTATTACGATTCAGAGTTTGACAATGACTTACCTCGCAAAGTGTCCCTCGGAGGCACTCGAAACTTTTCCGACCGATCCGGTGGAGCCATTGTCTTCGCCGTTGAAGATTTTCCTTTCCCGTCGGGACGGCAAAAATGCTTCTTCCCTTCCGCAATGCTGTTTGTGAAATCTACAGCGCAGCATGATGGCATCGCGTTGCCGCCGAGGTTGTGGTAAAATATAAAAACCTACGGCCGGGCCGCGAACGGAGCCGCCGCTACGCCTGGCCCAGTAATGGCGTTGGTTTCGAGCAGACGACAGAATCGCGCGGGATCATGGGAAGACAACGGTCACGTGTCGCGCCAGATCCAATGGACCTTTTTCGAGAAGCGTTCTGCGCACGCGCGAGCGCCCGATGCCAAGCGGCGGAAATTGGCACCTAAAATCGAGGAAATTCGGAAGGAGGCTATAGATCAGCGAGTAGCAAACGTAATTGCAGCATACATATAATTGTGTTACGCAAAAAAGAAAGCGGACGGAAAGAATAACACGACGTTTAAGTGGACGCCACGGATGCCCCACTTGTGCGGCGCGTTGGGCACGCCCCGCTGCTCAGAGAACGAAGAAACTGGTAGCGTAGCTCCCATTATCGATTGGTAGCGCAGGTAGGTCCCTTCCTCGATTTTTAGTTCGTGCAGCCACCGCCTGGTGCCGTCGGTATATGAAAAAGGTCCATTGAAGCGAGGGGAAAGAGAACTTTGAGAGGGAAAGGGCATCGGCGAGGAGAAATTTCTCTTCCCCATTTCAGACAATGGGTTTGCGCTACCTTTCAGTATACAGGGGCCTTAAATTCAGTCACGTGAGGAGCAGGATCAACCTGCCGTGCAGGAAAGACGGCGCTATGGGGGTGAACGCGCAACTCCTGGCTCCCGGCGGCGCTGCGATCGCGCCGGAGCGCTGGCGTGGGCAAAAGGCGCAAGCATGCCGCGAAGCTTTTTTGCCGTTAGTTACACCGACATGTTCAAGAAAAGTAGTGGAGTGAGTTTCCACAAGTTCCCGGCAGACTCTGAAAGGCATATATAAAAGGTGGATAATATCCGTTGGTCGAAAAGAATGGTCGCCTCCGCGCGAACGACCGTTTGTGCAGCAAGCACTTTCTTGAACGCAAGTGCGCCTTGTTTACGGCGTACGGATCCTCGTAGGCATCGCCGTCCACACACAGTTTGTTTCGGTACCGCTGCCGTTCAGGCTCGGGTAGCGGAGCTCAAATAGTCGGGCATAGCATACGACACACAAATAAAGCTAGAAGCATCCCTAAAACGCAGTGGCGTAACCAGTTATGACGGCGCCCATGGCAAATGAAATTTGCGCCCCATCATAGCCCATGGCAAACTGCAATTCCTGCGCCCCTCACGCAGCCCCGCTGCCATTTTTTTCCATTGGGCACACGTGGGGTGGACTCGGCTCGGCGCCCCCTCCCAAGTGGCGCCCGGGGCACTTGTACCCCCCTGCCCCCCCCCCCCCCCCCCCCCCCTATAGTTGCCCTAGTTACGCCACTGCTAAAACGTCAACAACGAGCGCACGCCACACAACGCAATGACGAAAACACGGAGAGCCGGGCCGCGCTTTTGCCCACACAGCTACCGCGCATGCGCGGCCTTCCGGCCGTGTTGGTAAATCAGAGCGCTCCGCGTCTCGGTCTATACAGGAACTCTATTAAAGGGGCCCTTCAATTTAGGCGTCTACCTTTTTTGTGGTTTCCACGTCTCTTGGGGTTCGGGCAAGCCAGTGGGCACGGAGAAAGTAACTAAATATCAGTGCGTCATATTTTAACCGGACGACGCGGAAACCTTCTCCACCGACGGGGGCGACCCGCGGTACCGGGTCGCCCCGTCGGTGGACTACTGGTCAGAGCCGCTAAAAGCTTCTTTTTAGTCGTAATACAAAATATAAGTGGAGCGAACCGTTTCAATTATTTATAAAAAGTAGTTTTTGTTCAGAGTGGATCCTTTGTTATATTTAGGGTTGTTCGTTTTCGGGTTTTATATTTTTTTTAAATTCGGAGGGTAACAATCGGGTGCTAATTTTCAAGCTGATAATCGGGGAAAAATCGGGTTTTTGTGGACACATTCTGAAATTCGGGTTTTTTCGGGCTAAATTTACAAATGTACTCAAAAATACATTCGTTTTTTTTTTTTAGCGTTTTACAAGTTTTTTAGCGCTAACGCGTTAAAACTGGGGGTCTGTTTCAACCTGGTAATCGGGGGACATCAGGGTTTTCCAGCTCCGATTGCCTTCGGTCGCTGCAACGGATGCAGCGCCCATGGAATCTTCCTTTCCCTCAGGCGTCAACTAAAACCCCGGCCGTTCGAGGGACGGTCGTCTTCGATCAGATATTTCGCTATGGAATAAACCTGTTAAGTTTTCCCGATCTGTTTACGCGACTGACTGGCTCGGACGTTGTTCGTGAGAAAGGTTGGACGCCAGCGAGATGGCCATGCTACCCGAAAGATCCTGCTGGTCGCTCGACACCTCAGCGGTCGAAGGGGATTGATAGTGCATTTCACAAGCTGCGTGCAGCACGGCCGAAGCTACATGGCGTGCCGAGGCGGTTCCACCTGCACAGCGGGTGGGCGGAAATGTCCCTCCGAGGCTCCAACGCCTATTGTCGCTTTTCTTCAGCCGGCCTCCGTAGATTCTCACGGTGAGCTAGGCGCGCTCGTTGGCCGGTTGGCTGAGAGCCGTGTAGTGTCCACAGTGCTGCACGCAGCTTGCGAAATTAACTATAGAAGTATTCACTGGCAGCCATAGCTGTGTGCACGACTGCATGAGCCGTGCTGATGGCTAGCTTCAGGGGTTCTTTTTGCAACGTGCATTCCACGCCGTCAAAATGGCCGGTCTTAGCATCCTATCAATGGGGGCTTGTTCTGAGCATGCGCTCTAGACCGCACCCACAAATATGGCGCCCAGCGAATACTCCTATAGGTCACTGTTGTTCCGAAGAAGGGTAGCTGGCGCGTGTGCACTGCAAACTCCGTGCGGCGTAAAAATAAAGAGCTTGGTTATGTGGTTTTGGAATTCGGGGAGAAATCGGGTTTAACCCGATTCTCCCAAAACATGTTCGGGGTGTACAAATCAGGTAAAATCGGGTTTTACCCGAAAACGAACAACCCTAGACTTATATTGAATACGCTCCCCTAGTTCACGACCACTCAAGCAACCAAGGACGTCATGAAGGAGGTTATTTTTTGCTTGTTTTTTTAATTTTAATTATAAAGCGAAATTCGAGAAAAGAAAAAGTGTCATTAAGTTACTACGTTCAATGCGCTCAGGTTTGGTGCAAATTAAAAATTAGTAACATGTTGCAGGTAAGGCCCCTGTATTTGCAGGGCCCCTTCTAAACGCCAGCGCTGCTGAGACATCCCGATACCGCCCGATACAAAGGAGTTAGCCCCAAATCCAATCCAATCCAATCCTGGGCTCTGGCGGTTGTCTGGCGGCTCTGGCTCACCCACTGGCACCCTGGCACCTCTGGCCTCTGGCTTCCTCTGGCTTACCACGACCAGCCGATTCAAACGTTCAGTTATCAACGCAAAACTTGTCGCACCACAGAGGAGTTATGCGGCCAATTTCAGCAGGTAACCAGAAGTGGTAATCGGCAGTGTTTGGCTGAAAATTGAAAGCGACGTTACTGGGTGAGCTTACGGTTTTGTTTTGTAGTTGTCGGGTCGTACCGATATTGTCAGCTGAACGTATGCTCGCCGTGCAGTGAAGTGTGCGTGATGTGGCCTTGTCTCTAATTCGTCAAGGCGCAGGGACGAGGCAGTGTCACTATGTCCGACACCGGTCAGTACAGATGCGAGCTTTGTGACTACAGCTGTCGCAGCTCCGAGGCTCGGGCAAATCACCTCAACTCCAAGAGGCACTTCGTGGAGTTCCTCAAGTACTACCTCTGGCAGCACGAGTAAGTCTGCGATGTTTTCCCGTCAGTCTTCCCGCTTCTGCCTGGAAAGAAGTACTCGTTGAAGAACACTGCAATTCGTATATGCATGTATTCCAGGCGGCACATAACAAATTTAAACCTGGAGAAATGGGAGGGATTGAAATATCCTTGACGTGTGCCTACCTTCCTTATTATTCTGCATTATGTTTATTGACAATTCTGTCCTTATAATCAATTACCGAAGGTGAGAATGGGTATAAAGTGCAACTTGTATCATCTGTTATGAACCAAAACTGTAAACATATGCTCATAAGGCATGTAGTATGGCCACAACTAACAGACACCTGCTGTAGTTTCCTTGTCAGATGCTGCATACCCTCTTGCCCTATCATTTACGCACTCTGCCAGTTTGACCGATGTGACATTTGCCACGTGATAGGGGAATGTGATAAACAATCCCTGTGTCACACGGGGCATATTGTGTCTTGTAAGAAATGTTGCACATTTTCTCCTGCCTGATGTTGCAGTTCACTTTGCAGCACATACAATACACCTTGTTTGGAGCAGAGCATACAACTTGATTGTCCTGCCTCATGGCTACTGCCTTTCAATTTATGGGTTATGTCATGAATGTAGGGTACTACTGCAGGTGTTTGCTGATTTCTTGTCTTTTCTCTTCCATCTGTGTCAGCTGATTTGCGTTACAGTTTAGTGCAGATGTTTTCAGATGTGCATACCAGGAGACCAGTTGGATACCCGGAATCACGTGGGCAGAAAAATTGCTTTTCAAAACTTTTACTATTATTCTGGTGACAATGTTTCTAAAAGGTGGATACAAGAGCAATGTAGGAAACACTTCGTTTTATAGTTTTGGAATGTTCAGACGCAAACAAGAAATCCTTTGCACGACCTTGGTTGATACTTCCAACATATATATAGGAGTGGTCCAAGTCACAAGGCTCGATCTAAAATGGACCGTAAAAATCGGACGCCTGCACGTAGCTATCTAAACGTTTCGCCAAAGCATGTATATCACAGGTCGGTTTTTTCTTGTAAAATTACAAAGCGTAGTTCTCTTTCTGTAAAAATTAAGGCCAAGAAACTTGCCACGGTCTACGGCAGGCAGCGACGCAGACGACAGGGGTTCAGTAGTGGGGTGTGTTTTGGCGTTCGTATTGATAGATGGCGTCGGGAGCAGCGTCCGAAGGTGCAGCCGACCAGCGAAAGAAAGCAGACGACACGCACACGAAATCCGTTGGCAGAAAAAGCGCTGCCGTTATGCAGACCTGTTTTTTTTACTTTAACTTTTGCTTTCATTATCTGCATTTATTTTTTAACCAAAGGTACATTTCGAAAAGATTATGTTCATTTTAATAAACCATGGTGGTCGCGATAAGAAGGTAGCGCCATCTATCAATACGAACGCGAAACACAGTACTGAACGCCTGTCGTCTGCGTCGCTGCCTGCCGTAGACTGTGGCAAGTTTCTTGGCCTTATTTTTTACAGAAAAGAGAACTACGCTTTGTAATTTTAGAAGAAAAACCGACCTGTGAAATACACCTTTGACGAAAAGTTTAGATTGCTACGTGCAGGCGTCCAATTTTACGGTCCATTTTAGATCGAGCCTGGTGACTTGAACCACCCTATATGTCTTTAAATTCCAGTGAGGTCGAGGAATATGACGAACCTGTTCACAGGTAGTTCATGTGCTATGTTTAGAGACTGACGGTACTGCCCCCGGATGAATACCAATAGCCTTTCCATTTTATGAGCAGAAGGCATGAAATGCATGAAACAATGACAGAGAAGGCTTACGGGTTTAGTTGCCAAACCGACAAAAGTCATCTGGTTTGCCCCTGGAAGGAGCCGAGAAATACTTTAGATTATCTGTAGACCTGTAAAGGTCTATTTCTTAGTAATTATTAAACCATGGATATAGGCTATTTTGGGTTTTGTTTCATTTACCCTGTGGTTTTAAGCATCTCGTTATTATCTTCTGTTCCATTTTTTTCTTATGTATTATAACTGTGCATCACTCAGGTGTGCCTCTTGATGTTAGTATAGGGATTTGTGTCAGTTAGGATCTCTCAAGACATTGCAAAGCTTGTCTTGGTTTCTCTCTCTCTTTTACTATTTGTCACGATGCTTATTTAGTCACTTTTTGGAAAATAAAAATTTCAGCTGTGTTTGAGACCTTTCAGTGTATGTGTCCTTTTTTTTACGTACATCATCAGTGTTTATGTTATGTTGCACAGATAGTTTATTTGTGAAAGTGCTTTATTTTTTAAATGCAAAACCTTAACCTGAAAAAGTAAAATGATATAAAAACATTGGTGGCAATATTTCATTCTCAAAAGTAAAAATCAACACTGCCTAGCATAGCGCATCATAAGCTGAAGTTATTTGATGCGTTCGTCTCGCGTTTTTAAAAAAATGTTTTCAACGCTAGACGCGGGTGTGTGCGGACGCTCAGACGCTAGCGTGCCGGGTACCAGCCACGCCGTCGGGCTGTGAAACGAAACCACGTTTTTGCGTGGTGTGAGTTACTTTGTAAGCTGAAACACTGGCTCCTGAAAGCAACGGCCTTGGGAAACTATATTTGGTCTGCCTTCTAGTCACCGTGGTCGTGCGACGTCAGGTGTTTGCCGTACCCACATCGCTGTAGGTATGGCGCTTTCTAAACTGACGCGCAAGGACCACACATTTTCATCAACAAAATCAGCGAATTGTCAGGGATATTGTCAAAAAGCAAGCCCAGTCAGGGAAAATGAGCTGGAAACACCATCGAGTGCCCCGAGGAAAGATTTGAGGACTTAGGGGCAGAGAAATTGGCAATAAATTCTGCTTAGAGCGGAGCGCAGGCTCTGCTCACCCAATACCCAATGTAGCATGTGGTACCCGATGCAAAGGGAGCAGCCGACAAATCCAGTCCAAGCTTTCAATTGGATTGGATTGGATAGAGGTCACGACACTAGGCTAGATCCAGTTAGAGCTACTAGATTTAGTAACAAATGGAAAGGCCACAGACTCCAATTCAATCCAAGCCTTAAGGCAAAAATATCCGAAAGTGTGCATCCGGCGGCCATGCGCCATGCTGCCATTTGGTTATTGACGTGTGTGGTTGAGCGTCGTGTTTTCATTGTGCTTCTGGAAGTGGCCTCTTTACTGACGATGTCGGCGGCAAGGAAGTGCTCGCTTAGTCCAGACTGGACGAACCCGAATATTTTGGAATATGCAAGTTGGATTAAGCCCATGCAAAATGATCCTCACAGTACTCAATGCTCAATGCCTTGTGTGGTAATAGTCATATATTTAATCGTGTCTACAGTTGTCAGGGAATTTCACCTGCGATTGTCAGGGAAAAGCTGGAAAAGTCAGAGAATTTCGCAATAATAATTTGCTAGACACCATAATGAAGTACAGCAACATGTAATAGCAATGCTGACTGTTTATAGCCCATAGAATAAAAGTGAATACAGTCGGCGAGAGTCAGTCAGCAAGAGTGCAATGTGTGTGGCAGCAGCTTCAAAGGGGTGGCAACTAAAGCCGGGATAGTTTTGTGATGTGCCACAGGCATGGAGCAAGTTACCTTTCTTTTTACTTTTGAGAACCTTCGGAACAAAAAAAAATAAAAATCTTGGAACTTCTACTTTGGTTGAATTTGAGAGACGTACAGAAACAAGGTTGTTTAGAGTATATTTTGGTGCCTGACTTTAGTTTCACTCGAGTAATATTGAATGAATTGCTTGGTTTTTTTTATTGGCAGAAAGGAGGGATAATACGCTGCCTTGCGCTTGGTTTGTGCCAGTGCACTGGCCCTAGGTTGACGGACTGCTTCGACGAGAATGAATGTGAAGAAAACTCGCATACCTTTCCTATTCACTTCTTCCACCCTTTTTCTCTCTACACCGTTTTCTTAACCATGGATCCTCACGAAAAGTGTAGCAGCGGTAAATTCAAATAGAAAGTGGGCACAAGTTTGAAGTTTTCCTGTAGTCGCCAATGGGACAAGTGAGTGCATGACATCTCTTTCGTCGCACATCTGGCTGCGCGTGCACGCTTGAAGCCTACGAGACGACAAAGTGTCATTGAAGGTAGAAAGCTTGTGCTCATCTGAGAGACCACCCTGCCGTTTTTATCCCTTCGGCGACTGCGCCTTAGGCCCAAACTGATTCCCTCCAACCATTGTCAAACTCCAGGGAGAAGCTGGTGCGCAACAAGCGCAATGTCACCATCTCCTGCCTGGAGATCGAGGACTCGGTGCCGAGCATCTGCTTCCAGGCGCAGCAGGGCCGCAGCGTGGAGCTCACGCTTCGGGTGGAGGTCTCCAGCGAATCGCCGTTCGATGTAACGCTCCAGGCCTGCACCCTCCTCCACCCAATACCCATCTTCAGCCTTGACGACCCGGGGGCGTGAGCACGGCCGACAGAGAGGTGCGTTTTGACCATATGGCGGCGCTGCATTTACCCAGAAGGCGAGATTGGAGGAATCGAAATACGTGAATGCTCTCCATAACAGTGCGATGACGGGCGCAAGAGCTTGTTCGGTCCATCACGCAAAAAAAGAGGGAGGCAATGGCGTTAAATGGTAGAAGTGTCCGTGTCCACTTGTCAAGCTACCAGTGTCGTGTTAATAATCTAAAAAACATCTTATTTATTTATTGTCTTACTATCTAAAAGGGAAACAAAGAATTTGGGGCAACCTTTATCTCAGAGGTCTATAGTGCATTAAAGGGGTACAGAAACAAAAATCAGAATTTACAGAAGCCTTTTTGAAATGCGTGAAATATGACCTATGATATCCGTAAATGACAATCACACGTTCGTATTTTGAGCGGATAACTATATTTTTCATTTCATGCGTC
Source organism: Ixodes ricinus (assembly GCA_037355805.1). Classification (NCBI taxonomy): domain Eukaryota; kingdom Metazoa; phylum Arthropoda; class Arachnida; order Ixodida; family Ixodidae; genus Ixodes; species Ixodes ricinus. Next base: position 46,810 of record JAZHYW010052761.1, read on the forward strand.
CAATTCTAGCGAGTGGTTCGAAATCGGACCATCAAGGCGTGCGATGCGTCATGGGAACTCTGTCGCAATCGTGACGTCGAACTCCTCAGCACGGTCAAAGGCTGGCGTGATTATGGGCGTTGCTACACGTTGGCGTTTCGCATGATTACAATCTTGCGTTTCGGAGTGGCGGAGGACTGGACAGCTGCACGACGACCGCCGTGACGCACTCGTTTCGGTCTTTGTAGTCCATGGTGCGTTTCGTGATGATCTGTGAACTCGAGAGGATGAGGATTTTGGCTACCAGGGGGACTCGGTAGATGTCAGCGAGGATGAGTATCCACTCTCGCACACGGGACAGGCGATTCAAGCTAGAGCCGTACAAACCATCTGACAGACCGACCCTTTGCCCTGCGAAATCTGAAGGGTGTCGGGGTTGCCAAGAAATGCCTCACCATTAAAAATTATTAGCCACCTTGGAGGTATGCGCTATTAGGTGTTTTATTAACAGCGTGCTCACTTACCAGTATGCTTTGCTTTTCGTGTAATTCGCTGAGCTCTTCCGCTTTTCTTTTCTTGGAAAAAAATACTCGACACAACCTCTGGTTGCAAGAAGACCCAGACTTTTGAGGATAGTGGGTTGCATTTCCTAGTCCTCATCGTGAAAATGGTTACAGTACAGGTGATCGGCTTTCACCGGTGCCTGAGAGACGACGGAGGCGCGAGACGGATCCACGCGCTTCGAAATTTCTCATTGTTCAGAAACCCGTAAGTCGGTGTCTTGCAGTTCAGCACGCTGTTGCATCAACACTCTGCCGCGCAATAGCGTGGCGTCCTGCATGCAGACATGATGAATAAACACAGACACAACTCGGCGGTGCGAAAACAATCGTGTACCACGCGAAGCAGCGCGATTGCTTCATTGCGTTCACGGCTAGGGTATCTATATGAGTATGGTGTACTGCCGAAGGTGGCGCTACTGTGGGAGGTGCAACACGTGACGATCCCCCAACAAAGCTTCGGCCCCAGTTACCAGGTGCAAGTGGGAAATCGTTCTATTAATTTTAAAATGACTTTTCTTGCATTTACGAACGAAAAACTGATGTTTCTCAGGTGTTGATGCAACGTGGTGTATACTTAAGCAATAAAATGAGCCCTAAAGCGCAGTATTTAAGGTGCGACCATATATTATTATTTAGAAGACATTAAACTGTCATTTCGGGAGTGAAGAACCTTTATTGTTATCGAATTCCCCGAGTACAGGTCACGTGACATCAGATTTCCCGTTAAATTTAGAGGGGAAAGTGAATTGGTGAATAGGTCACGTGACGTGAGGTCATGTGACATCAATTTTCGCAAATATAGGGTGAAACTAAACTGGTGTAAGGTCATGTGACATCGATTTTCCTGCTACAAGCGGGAAAACTGAATTGGTGTATAGGTCACACAATGTCGGGTCACGAGACATCAATTTCCCTGCCGACTTTGGCAGGGAATCTTAATCGGTGCATATAGATCATGTGACATCAAGTCACGTGGCATCAGTTGACGTCACGTGACCTAAGCACCAGTTGAGTTTCCTCGCTAAATTTAGCGGAAAATGCACGGACGGACAAAATTTTGAGTTCTGTTAAAAAGCATTTCATTTAAAAAGCAAGAAAAAAAAGAAGTGATAGGTGAACGTGAGCGCGTTGGTTTTGATAACTTGTTACAGAAAGAATAAACAAAAAGGACGGACAAGGATGGACATCTTTCGACTTTCAACAACATGTAGCGTTTTTATGAGATGTTGGCGTCGAGATCGGTGGTCCATGAGGGAAAGAAGGAAGGAAAGGAGAAGTGAAAGAGGGAGGGAGAGGGGGAGGGAAAGGGGGAAGGACAGGAAAAGTGAAACAAGGGAGGGAGAGGAGGGGAGAAGGTCGGGGCTGCAGGAGAGCGAGGATCTGTTAGCCTAGTACGACAAGAAGGGGGGGTCGGCATGAGATCGCACCGACCTGTATAAACATACCTGTTTATACAGGTCGGTGTAGAAAATCGACGATTATAGCCCTCTTTGTGGAGGTTGGGTGCATTTGTGGTCTGCCGACATGTGGAACCAGATGCCGCTTCAAAGCAGGATGGCATGGAAGGTTTTATTTGCTAGCAAGGTATGAACTGTTTTCTAGCATGAAGCAAACAGGGGTGTGACATCTGCGCCAATTGTGCCATTTTGATACAAACCCAATTTTCTGCGCCTATTTGCGCCAAAAACGCGAAATCGGTCGAACTTGCGCCACACTGCGCCAAAGTAACTCAAAAACTAGAAAGAAAAGTTTGCCGCTATGCTAGATTTAGCGGGAATTGAGAGCTTCGTTGGGAACATTCAATCTCGTCGTGGTAAGGTACACGGCACGGGCACAGGGTGGCGCAAGCAACCGCCGGAATCAAAGATTTCAGCTGTAGTACCCTTCTATACCTATGATACGTGGTCTTTTCCTGATTTTCCTACTACTTTCCGCCGTCATTTGTGACTGCATACTAACGGTGTGCTGTCATACAGTCTCGCTGTCTGGCCGACGGAGGTACGACGCACAGGCTATCAAGATGAGCAAACCTAAGTATTTCATTTCGTTTTGAGAGTAAACCTTTTCTTAAAAGTGCTATTGAGCGCCTCCATTGTGTAGTTGTTCACTCGTGTCCGTAATCTCGTCAAGATGGACGGCGCCGTCCCCGTGAGTACTTTTGGTTATCACACACGTGCTTCCAGTGCGTGAGCAATCAAATGAATCGGTCACACACCCGTATTTAGTGTGCATGAGCTGCTCACAGTTTTTCTACCAATTCACTTTTTACCTTGTGACTCACTTTTGTGGGGAGTATTTTTTCTATCTGCACGTGGTTTCTACGAGCATCCGATCGATTTCTGGTTGTAGTAAACCGTGCTTCCCTGTTCATGCTCTCGAATCACCGCTTTAAAAAGTTTTGCACTACAATTGCGCTTTGGCACCAGTTCGTATAAGTTTGAGGTACCTGGTGCGCACCTAACTTTGCAGCAAGCCTGTGTTTCTTGTCTTCATCTATGCGCATTGGACTCACGTTTGCCTTTTCCGTTTTTATTTTCTTTTATATTTTATCTCGGTGCGTATCGGCGCTGATGACTTATTGAAACCAGGGTGGAAAAAATGCAGATTAAAAATAAAAATCTGATTTATGTGATTTATATCAGATTTTTTTATGATTTAAATTTCTGATAAGCTGCTCTAACATTTTCTGCTCCTAATCTGCTCCAAACTGTAGACTTTTGTGCTTCGAAGTTGCTCCAAAATGCATTAACTGCTGCTCCAAAACGAGAATTTTGTGCTCCTAAGCAGCTTTAAAATCCAGATTTTTCTGCTCCGAAAATTGCTCCAAAACCTGTTTCACCTGTCTCACCCCTGAGCAAACAATAGGAGCCGGCGTTTGTGTCGCATTGTTCGGACCCACTTTCGCCGCAGAGATTTCTCGGTCAGAAACTAATGCGGAGAGCAAGTCGTCTGCTTCTGGCACAGGAGTTGTGGTGATGTCAGAATGACGTCGAGCTCTGATTGGCTTTGATTGAAAGGAGTGTGGATAGACCTGAAACATGAAAATAAGCTGCAGCTTCCAGCTGGAAATGAAGATTTCCAGCCGCATTTTCGGCTAAATTATACAGCAGCAGCTGGAAATCCTGTTTACAGCTGGAAATGGATGCTGCACATGCTGGAAATCAGAAATTCCAGCTTGGAAGTACATGATCCACCTGGAAGTTTCCCAGCTAGATGAGGAAAAATCTAATTTCCAGCAAGAAATGTGTCCATTTCTGGGTGGAAACAGCCTGGAATTCGGCTGGTAAAATAGATTTCCAGCTCCAGCCGTAGTCCATTTCCGGTTCCATAACACAGCCTGGACTGGAAGCATTTCTATGTGGGATATATATAATCCTAGATGCCTTGAGTCCTACCCACTATTTTTTCTCAATCAGCCAATAAGAGCTCGGCATTCTGACATCATTGCAACCCCATGCAAGAAGCAGTTGAACTTGTGCTTTGCATTAGATGACACTCTGCTGCATTTCTTCATGGTGTTATTGCACCCCACAGCCAATCGCCGATGGACCTTTCTCCAGTAAGCTTCTGTGCCTCCCCTGGTTTTGCTTCCCGCTGTCACCATTCTCGCAGGACAAAGTTCCGGTCGGCCTACCCATTCAGCACATATCTGTGTGCATATTTCATCTTTTTGGCCATATTCTTGTTTGAGTATACCGTAAACTTCCGAAAGAACGCCCACCCAAAACGAAGAGATAAATGGTGAAAAACATCTTTAGGGATGCCAAGGCAAAACTTAATTAAAAAATTAATAATAAACAATCTGGCACTGGCTACAAAACACGTGACGCAGGAACTGATACCGCAGGTCGCGGACACCAGAAATTTGCTTTTCACGGTGCGATAAACACGAGGGAATAGACCTGTTGCAAAACGTACAGCGCCATGACGGCAGGGAATTTTGGAGACCCTCGGTACAGATCACGCACTTTCTCGTTGCGCCTCCGCGACTGCATGCGCGTCTTGGCAGCTACCGCCAGCAGCCGTTGCGGCCATCCGCCCTCCCGCCCATCCGCCGAGTCGTACGTCGTTGGCGGCGTACCGTATCTGTGGCAGCGTAGAGGCATCGCAACAGGTGAACTTATTTGAATACATTATTCGTCGTAACTTACCTTCACCTATTGAAGTGTCACCGAATCTACTTATTTTGTACCGCAACCGTGGCAGGTTTCGACCAGGTTCGACAAAGCGTTTGTGCAGCAGACGACAGAGCCAGTACAAGGGAGAGGGATGAGAAAGGGGCAGCTGTTGGCTCGTCGCTCGTCCGACTCGGCTGCTCAAACATTGTTGCCGTGGTAACCTGCGCCTGCTCGCGTATGCCACGTGGTAGCGGGAGGAGAGACGTTGGGAGGGGCGTTCCGAGGACTCCCATTATTCATCGCGCGGCGCATGCGGGCTTTTGGGATGTTTGAAAAGGGTTTTGCTTCAAGCACCGCCTTCAGCCGTGAAGGAGGATGACGGCCTGTCCACATCCTCCCAAGGGCAGCGAGTGGCATCTTTCGCCCCTCCTGCCGCTCATGCCCCTCCTGCCCCTTATGCCTTCATGCCCACCATGCTTCCCATGCCTCCCGGGGACGGGGTGTACTCCCCACACTCCGATGGACCCCCGAGAAAACCTGGCAAGCCGTCTCGGCCGCCTGACACTAAAGCTGGAATGACGGTTGCTACGGAGGAGTGGATGGACGAGTGTGGGCCCGAATCTAACGAGGATGGACCTCCCTTGGAATAGGAGTCCTCACTCCCCGCCCTCGGCGATACCACTAAGGGGCGGAAAGACCTAGGGCAGAAACCAAATACCCCTTGCAAAAAGAAAGATTCTAAAATGTAAAGCCCGGTGTGTTTTTTAAAATATAAAGCCCGGTGTGCTCACCCGCATTTTTTACCTTAAAATGTGTCAATGCAATTTAATTTTTTTTTTTTTTATTGCAGAGCAGTTGTGGTTTATGCAGTGGAACTGCAGAGGCCTCTTTCGTAACTTATATGATGTGAGGTTCCTTTTGCTGAAACATGAACCTTTGGCATTTTACATATCTGAAACCTTCTAATACTAGGTTTCTTAGACCCTATCAGGTCTATAGGAAGGACTGCTTAACAGCCTCTAGTCCTTCAGGAGGAGTTGATATCCTCGTGGACCGTAGTGTGCCTGCCTGTGAAGTCTTTCTGGAGAGTCCCCTGGAGGCAGTCGCAGTACGGCTGCTTTTAGATCGGCTTGTTACTGTTGGCTCTACTTATATCCCTCCCTCATCTTCGTTAGAACCTTTCCATCTTGAAAACTTGGCGGATCAACTGCCAGAGCTGTTTGTTTTAATGGGTGACTTAAATGCCCATAAGCCACTCTAGGGCAGTGAGCGCACCGACACCCGCAATACTGTCATAGAGCAGTTTCTATCATTCAGAACGGCGAGTGTTCTCAACACGGGTGAACCCACATATTTTAGTTCACCCAACCACTCCTTTCCTTGCCTCGACCTTTCTATTTGTTCCTCGTCTCTTTTCACGCGTTTTACCTGGTCGGTTTTAGATAACCCCTTTGGAAGCAATCATTTCCCCATGTGCCTAGTGCCGCTAGAAGTTCTTCCCTGGCTTCCCTGTTGCCCTCCTTGATGGAAGCTTTCTGCTGCAGATTGGGAGCTTTTTCAGACCAATCTCGCCCAACCTTTAGACATTTCTCAAGCAGCCTTGATTGATGAAGCAAACAGGCTGTTTACAACAGCTATTTCTAAGTCAGCCGAGCACTCCATTCCACATACATCTCGCAATCTTCCCAAGCGTCCAAAACCATGGTGGGATCAGGAGTGCCAAAAGTCGCGTAGCCGCCAAAACTCGTCTTGGAGTAAATTCCGTAGGTATCATATTCCCACCGATCTTCTTGAATTTAAGTGCTTGCATGCAAAACCTCGCTTTATCCGAAAACAAGTAAAGAAAAGATTCTTTTGTTCATATGCCTCATCTATTAATAGCTATAAACCAGCCAAGGTTGTGTGGGGCAGGGTGGGACGAATGGATTCAGACTACCGTCCTTTTTCAATCCCCTTGCTGTTAGCCGATGATGGAGAAGCCTTTCATCATTTAACACATAACTAGAGACTTGCTCACCTCACGCAAGTCTCTAGTTCTGAAGGTTACACTCCAGAGTTTTTGTGATTTAAGTCCAAGTGTGAGAGAACCCCAATTCATAGGTCAAACGATTGTACCGAAGAATATAACCGTCCCTGTTCTTTTACTGAGCTTGGTCGAGCCCTCACTGCAGCAAAATCTATGTCCCCTGGACCTGATGAAATTCACTCGACTATGCTTTCACACTTACCTGGAATATATTAGTGCAAAAGCATTAGCTGTCTCATGGAGCGAGCCTTGCCAAACGGCACCTTAAATCCTTTCTCCAAGTGAAGCCAGCTCCCAGCTATGAAACCACGCGAAAAGCTAGCCAACGGCACCAAAATTCCCTGATCCCAAAGGAGCGGAGTAAAGCTGATCGATCACCAATAGCACAAACAATTTTTTTGAGGCTGAATCCGTGAGGGTCAAATTTAGGCCTGGATCGTTTGGCGTGGAATGTCCCTATACACATTTGCAAGTACGTCCTCAGGGAGCCGCCATCTTGCTCGCTTGGAGGTGCTTAGGCACGTCATACGTGCACACCCTAGATGAGCAAGATGGTGGCTCTCTGAGGCCAAACTTGCAAGCATGTGCAGTGAGTAACAAATTGGCTATCTCTTGGGTATTTCCCAAAGGTGTTCTAAGTGCGTAGCATATATAGGATCTCCTTGCACTCCTTGTTGTGGGCACAGTGATGGAACTGCTGCGCCATTTGCGCCAAACTGCTCCAGAACAAATAACCTGCTACATGCTGCTCCAAAGGCTGTATTTGTGCACAATTTGTGCCACGTCTGCGCCGAAAGGGAGCTGTTTTCAAAATGGAAACTGAAAGTGTCTGGCATTCCTGGTGATGCCACTGAAAATGAAGAAAGTACAGTCATTGTTTTTAGAATGCCTAAGTACTATGTGCGAAGGGTAGGGATGCTCGAATATTCTTATTTTCGAATAGTAATTTCAAATAATACGCTATTGGATATTCACTTCAAAATTAATTGTGATATTTACACTTTCAAAATGTTGATCGCGGTGGGTTAGCCCGTTGAGTGCGCTTCTCCTCAAGCACCGATGCACTGCGGAGAAGCAATACCCGCAGAGCTGACACTGCGATCTTGCGACGCCGTTTGGCCGCAGCGCAGCCGTGCGCTTAGGTGAAAAACACACCTCCAAAGTGGTATAGTGCATGTGCGCGCCTCTTGTATTAAAAAAAGATGAAACTAATTGTGATCGTTGACATTGCAGTAAAATCTTCAAAATTTAACTGGGGCTATTATGCAAACGTATTCGCCTCGAGATCGAACCGTGTCGCCACCGTGCGGCCGAAATTGGAAACTTGCGAAAGCGGGGATACCGCCGTGCGTCGTCTGCTATGGGCGCACGTTCAGAAGTGTGGACATCGACGAGACAAGCCCGTTTCTGGCTGAGCTTGACCCTTCTTATTAAATGTTTGATGTTTTAATTGTCGTTTCTTCTTAGTAAAGGTTGTGTCGTATCGTTTCACATGCGTGAAAATACAGCAAAGTGATTATTATTAAGTCGGAAGCTTCCATAATCTTAGTGTGTTGGTTCGTATACAACCGCTTGTCCCACGTATTTCTGTTTTCTCGCAGGAGCAATAGCTTTCATAAGACATAAATCCGTTCGTTGATTTTTCGTCGTCATATTGCATGAAAGAAGTTAAAACTACACATCTTTTACTATTTTTACTATGTCATAAATGGCACATTGCATTCCAATTTTAAACTTCTCGTTGTGACGCCTAATGATGAACACGGGAAGTCTTTTAATGTGAAGTAAATTTTAAGTTATTATTTGAACAGTATAATCACCCTCGGTGACAATCACAAGCACGTTGAAGTGGTTTACCGTGCAAGCCTGTGTCATAAAAGGCAAAGACGTCAGAAATATTAGGACAGACGCTCTTTACTTGCCGACTTTCTCCAGCACAAAATTTCGACTAAGCGGCAAAAAAAACAACAATCGCAATCAGAGCATTATTGGAATAATCTAAAGATTAATCGATGAACTGCCCAGTCCCGATATGCGTTAGCTGAGGGCGGAGTGGTGATCGGCAAGTCTCGTGAAGGTCGCTAGCCTTCTTCAGTAAAAGAGTGTCGCTGCGGCCGACTCTATCTGTATCGTGGAGCGGGTTGTTTGCTGGAGTTGCAGAGTCTACTGTGTTTGAAGAGAAGATTATTTAGCCAGAAACTTATAATATTAGCCTATTGACGTCCGCGGCACTCACCAAGAAGGTTGAAGCGGGTGAACCCACACTACAGGGAAGATAATTTAATAACACCAACGTTGCTGCGTTACACGGTTACACTTGTTCATTACACTCGCGGCAGATATATTAGAACGGTCTGTTTCACTTGTTTCAGTTGTGCTGCCAACGTGCAGTTTGCGGATCGTAACTAGAAGAGGCACTCTTTCCTCATTGCAACGTAGTAGAATTGTTCCGACTCCGAAAAACTTACCTCATGGCACAGTTAAGGGAAACATTGACTGCAGAGGAACTTAATAGCACGGCAATTTTCGATACAGCACTGACTTCTCTTCTTGTTTATTTATATTACTGCAAAAGCTTAAAGTTAAAAAAAATCCATCGAACCTGCGATTTCACAGTTCACAGTGCCGTTATTATGTTATCCGGGTTGGAATTCAATGTTTTGTAGAACTCCCACGCTGGTAAACCGATACATATATTTAAAAAAAAAAAAGAAGAATATATATATATATATGTATCATAAATAGAGCAGATCACCCGGAGACAGGCATCCGTTGTGGTGATCCATGCTTCCCAACGTCTGCCTAGAGCAGACGACGCATCCCCACGAGCGATTATTTAAATTTAGGTCGTACACTGGTAACACAATTCGATCTTCACTGAAGCACTGGACGGTACTGCACCATTTTCCGCTATAATTGTTTTTCCACCGACACTATGCGACAAAATAAATGCAAGAGTCTACGCCGTCTCGCGCGCGAACGTGGAGAGCCTATGGGGCGGCCGTGCTTCTATCCCCGCTTTGATGATGATGATAGCGCGACAGTAGCGCCACCTCTAGGTCGATCTCGAGTCCAATATGTTAGGCAGCAATGTTCTAACAACCTGTCTTCTTTATTTGTGCTTTTTTTTTTTTTTAACTCAGAATCGAAGAAAATATGTTTATATAGCAAGAAGATTTATGAAATCCCCTCAATTAGGAATGGCTTAGAGGTTTAATCTTATGTCAAATCTGTCATTTAGTTGCCATCTCAACGTGGCCATTGGACTTCCTGAGGCTACAATTTATAAATATAGCTAGATTAAATTTAACAAAGCTCATAAGTGGGAATTAGAAGCTTCGTAACAACCTTTGCGAGTTCAGTTGAACTTTCATTTAAAGGCATGGAGAAAGGCACTGCAACTATTCATATTCGGCTAAAAATTGTTCGAGCCAAAACCCCTATTCACTTAGAATTTGCTTCCAACCCAAAATCTTATTTGCACATGCCTGACGAAGAGTTATTGGTTCTCGTGCGAACGGTGCTCGCATCAATCACAATGAATAGCTAGCGCTACTCGTTGTGATGGGTTAGAAGTCGCTATGTGCTTCGCTTAGCTGCTCTGAACAGTAGCAGGTTGAATGTTAGTGAAGGCAGCGTGAGACACATTCAACTACAAAAGTTTCCGTTTGATGTCGAACTTGGACAATTGCGTCACTTTGATACAAACGATGCAAAGTAGCCATACACATCTTTTTTACGTCAAACACAAACCGAAGACGCCAGCGGTACTCCTGATAGGTTAAAATTGAGACATTGCAAAATTACCTGCGGATGATTGTTCAATAAATAAAAAATATCTGTAGCGGCTAAATCCCTGTAGGTATGGCACTTTAAATAGTCTCCCAACACTCCAACAACGGTAGTTTTTTCCACAGGCTAACTTTTAAAGAGATAATATAAAATTTTCTGACATAGAAGCTCAAAATTGTCTGCTTCAAAAGTGGGAATCTGCTCCAAAACCCCTTTTTCCCTGCTACAAGAGCTGCTCCAAATCACCACGTGTCAGTTCCACCACTGTGGGCATAAGGATGCCACTAAAACAAATGTGATGGGGGTTTTGCGAATATATAACATCGCCACAGTGTCACAGGACGTCGTAAGACGTCGTAGTGCCACGTGACATCATGGTGTGATGCGATGTCACTGTGACGTCATCGTGTTGCGTGACGTCATTTTACCACGTGAGCCCCTGGTGTCATGCAACGTCACAGTGTCACATGACGTCATAGTGTCATGTGACATCATGGTGTGACATGACGTTACTAGTATCACGTGACAGCATGGTGTCATGTGAATGGTGACATGTGGCATCACGGTGACACGCTAAATCATGGAGTCACATGACATGGTGACACGCAATATCACGGTGACATGCGACATCCTGGTGACACGTGACATCACGGTGACATGTGACATCATGGTGGCACGTGATGTCACGTGACATGTGACGCGCAACATCACGGTTAGACGTGACATCACAGTTATATGTGACATCACGGCTGTGGTTACACGTGACATCATTGCGACACATAAGGTCATGATGTGACGCGACATCATAGTTTCGTGCGACGCCACAACGTCACATGACATTACTCGAGGCTACATGCTGCAAGCACAAAATCTCAGAGGCTAGCCCTATAAATGCTACGCATTCATTTAAAAAAAGTGAAATCGCGATTGTGTTTGAGCCCCGGCGTCCCTCCCCTCCAAGGTGACGATCCCTGCCGGGTCGCACTACTGCATCACCCTGCGCTGCCAGTCGCCAGAGCCGGGCAAGTTCCGGGTGCCCCTGGCCTTCAAGTTTCAGGAGGGCGGTGCCGAGGGGCGGCTCTTCACCATTGTACGCTACCTGGAGGTGACCTGCTACGAGGATGGTGGGGACGACCTGGAGCCCCTGGAGCCCTACTACTTCGTGCCACCCCTGCCCATGCTGGAGGACGCCGACCGCATCATCAGGGCCGACAAGGTCACAAAGTAGGAATGGAAAGCAACCAGTTTGCCGCTTCTAACTCGTTCATCGTTGCACAGGTTCCCGTACTCTGTTGCAGGTTAGGAAATGCTGGACAAGCTCTCCCGCAAAGCCCTCCTCTCTTTTCGTTTTAGCAGAGCAAACGCTGGAGAGGAGGCGAGCCCGGTCCTCCTCGCCTTGTCTCGTTTCCTCTCCGGCGTTTGCTCTGCTAAAGGGGAAAGAGTGGAAGGCTTCGTAGGAAGAGCTTGTCCCACTTCTCTTAACCTGCGACAGAGAATAGTTTGGCAGTTTCTGTTCACCACATCAGCAAAGCGCTTGATTCTGGCTGATGGCTCTGATAAGGGATTTCGCCCTGATTTTGCTTATGACATTTTTTTTAAGTGCCTTGATAGGACACATGTAAAAAAATACCCCCCCCCCCAAAAAAAAAGTTTTTTTTTTTTTATTTAGGATTTAGGTTTTGGTAAGGGTGTGCGAATACTCGAATATATACGAATTCAAATCGAATAGAAAGTGCCCGAATAATTCGATTCACGAATCGAATTCCTAGTATTCGGTAACTCGAATATTCAATATATTCGGCCAAAGACGCGCGGTTGAGTGCGGAGCTGACAAAAAAGCCGTTTTTTCTCCCGATGTTAGCGCCGTGATGTTCGACAGACCATGCGAGAAACACCTCTAGGGCCTACCATTCCACAAAATCTAACGCACAGGTTAGAAAAAGAAAAGTAACGAACGCCGTGAACTTTATAGCACGCAGATTTACTCATGATCGTGTCACAATCTACCTTTGAATCACAACCGAAACATCCCGTTTGCGCCGCTTCCAGAGAGAAAATGTTGGGAGGCCGGAATTCCGCGCCATGCGTAATTCTTTTCACGACTAAAGCCCCTCGTTTCAAATTGAAGCGCTCGGTGTAGGACACACTTGACGCACCCACAGAAGTCGGCGACTGCACGGTCACAGAGAAAACCACGTTAACCACGCCGATGAAACCAGCCGAGTTATCGTAGTCATTCTTTTGGAACCGCAAGCCGCAAATTCTGATTCGGAACGAAACGGAACGGAAAAATAGTGTGCCTAGATTTGAGAGGGTTTCCAACCGTTCGATAGCCGCGTTTGAACCACGAACTGCGCGAAGGGGACGAAAAGACGAAAGCTGTCGATCGGGATCGGGCAGGCAGGGCGGGCAGGGCAGGTGTCGTCGCTCTTCCGTTTGCACGCCTTCTTTCTACGCGACAACACAACACATGCGCACTTACGACCAATCTGCGCTGGAGCCATCCTCCGTGGTTTCAGTTTCGCTTACTCCCTCTTTTAAATCTAGGCTCTATAAAACGGGACAAATGAACGGAGAAATGGATGCATAGCGGCAGTTGGATGGTGACTTGTGCCACCTAGCCACATGTTTTTTTTTTTTCTTACTTCAGATTATATCTTTTAAGCCTGTTTACTCAGATTTAACCCCTATCTGTTTATTTATGTGAAATAAAATCCCGGGTGCCCTTTTTCTTCCTTAAAATTGAGACCAAACATTGCAAAATGCCCCTTTTCTGAGATATATAAATATAATAAAAGGACATGTCGCGGTGTTAGGTCGTGCTTTTAACGAGAAAAAAAGGCACACGTGGCTGTAACTTAGGGTTTTTTGTGACGCTTAGGGTAGACAGAGTATGTTTGCGTCATAAAATTGGATCTCTAGTGTCCAATGTCCATCAGCAGCTGCTTTTTTTTTTTTACCAGAACTTTTATACATTTGAGCTTTTGTTTTGTACGAGATGCACATTCTGCACCAGGCGCATACTCTGCACATATAATAATCTCATTCGCAGCACACTTTGAAAATTCCTACAAATAAAATGACTACTGTAAACGACTTAATTTTCGCAAGGGCTCAAATTTACACACTTAAATCGGGCCAAAGCTGGAAGATTTGAAATTATTCGCGGGTTCTAATTTTCGCGAATCGGGTGTAGCTTTCGTAGCGTTCACATATTGCCCGAATTGTTCACGGGACATATTTTTTCGCGAAAATAAGGTCCTTGCGAAAATTTAGTCGTTTACAGTATTCAATATTCGATTCAATATTCTGCTTTTTTTTTCTTAATTCGATTCGGTATTCGATTCGAAAACTACTAATTCAGTATTCGCACATCCCTAGTTTTGAGATTTATTTGTCTTTATTTCAAGGTCGATCTAAAATGTTGTTTTTTTTAGGGGTATAGATTTATTTTTTGACTTGCATGTCCTATCTTGGCACATAAAAAAAACAAAAACCTTTGGGAGCTTGTTCACATTTTAAAGGTGTTGTAGTGAAACCAAGGCTAAAGGCACACATTCCTCATAGACTTGTGCAAATAGTGGTTCGAATAAAAAAAAAAAACGCTTCATTGTTTATAAACCTTCAGAATGTGAGGGCATACCATGGCGTACTGGCTGTCTTTGCAGTGATAAAGGTATGAATGACACTGCACTCTTTGTTTGGAACCACTATTTATTATTCACTCAAGATTAGTTTCTGATTCTGGTAGGTTTCTTTATAGTGCAGCATGCATTCATGCTATTAATGTGACTTGTATCATTTGAAGGTGGCACAAATCACAGGAAGCTACAATCTTGTGCTCACAGACTACTTATTATCGTTAACGAAGCACTTGACATTGCCAGATGGGCCAGGCTCAATCTTTGCCGGTGAAAGGGTTAATGTTTCCTGTTGGGAATTTGTTAGCAGGGTACGTCTTGCTTAGAGTCGAGCAGTTCTTGGCTTCATGCTAGAATTGAAGTCACCGATTTGTGATAACAACAACAACTGTTCAGTTCGGCTCAAATCTAGTGCTGAAGTGACTTTCGGTCATATTAGTAAATTTATTTGCAATAATAGGTTTGTTTGAAAAACCTATACTCAAAAAAGAAAGGTTGTAAGTTTTGGTTTTGTTTTCAACATTTTCTATGTAACATGACAAGGACCTTAACCTTGTTAATTGAGAGCCTCTGCAGATCCTGCCAAGAAACATTTTAAGGTTCTGTTAGTAAATATGTCACTGAGAACAGTTCTTGAGTTTTATAGGATGAAATGGAAGGCACCAGAAGACAAAACCTTGTTTTCAGTTGCCGTGGTGGCATCGTTACTAGCTTTTATTACAGTGATTAGTATAAGGTGCACCAAATGTCGGGGTGCATTGACACATTAATGTTATGCTAACTGACACCCGAGTCCAGCTTGATGAGTTAGAACAGTCGAAGCAAACTATCATTATGATTCACATTCCTTTTTGGTACCGTTTGATCTTCTACAAAAATGAAGGGGAAATTTTATTATAGTCCACAGTCCCATTTTCTACCGTCTTTTTAGAAATAATCTTTGTTCAGAAAGAAACCACAAGTTAAATTACCTTTCTTCACAAACATTTTTTAATGAAAAACTTCAGTATTTAAAATAAATGAGAGGATATAACCAAAAAAGTATTTTAAAGAGACCAGATATGTGCCAGTTCCTCTTCACTGGCTGTATTGTGCTGTGTTGTTCCTTGTGTTGGGGCTACCATGTTGAAGTTGGCATATTTTCCTTAAACATCAAGTTATTCAGAGCTTGCAACACTAGACTCGCGAGGTGAAAAGCCAGCAGTGTGGTTGCGGCCTGACGGTGAAGGGGGGCTCTCCTTTAGCGTCACCCCTCAAGAACTGGAGCTAAAGCTGCCTCTCCAGCGTTACGAGCTTCCGAAGGAACTGGTGCTGCTCCAGCAACACAACATGAAGCATTGGGACGAGATGGAAGAAGACCATGCAAAGCTTCTATTATTCATCCAGTAAGGCTTTCCTTTGTTGTCGTACGTCCGTGACATTGTTCCAGATGTCTGACTTTCACTTTTTCTGTGTTCAATATTTCCTTCTTGCTTTAACACTCCCTGCCGCATGAAACACATGACATAGGGCTGTTGTCCTAAAGTGTGTGGAAATAACTAAGAGAAAAAAAATCCAGCTTGGTCTGTAAACAAATCAAAACTGCCTTTCCCTTTGTATATTGCTAAAGGCAATCTAAATGGGTAGCATTTTTAAGTCCTCTACAATATTCTTGTGTCACATGGCATTGCAGTGTCGCATGACCGTCAGAAAAGCATGTGGTCACTTGACCATATGTTAGGTCACATGATGTCATGCCACGGTGTCACATGAAAATGTGTGGTCACTTGACCTTATGTTAGGTTACATGATGTCACACCATGGTGTCATGGGACAACCATCATACTGATGACATTATATATACACCATCTGCTAAATTAAAAGGGACGTTTCCATTTCACTAAGGCTCACCTCTATCCCCCATCTAGGCTACTTCCCAGAGACACGAGAGTGCAAAGAATTGGCCTATAAATTATTTTATACAGTTATTTCAGAACCAGGTTGGAACCGGGGATGGGCGGTAATGCCACGCTGGGTGTAAAGTCGGGTAGGTGGGTGACAACATAGGTGGATAAACAAAACGAAATGTAATGCTACTTCGGTGATAGGCCGTGCACCACAAAGGAAGCAAAACGTTTTGCAAACGAAACATTGCCATAACTGGGAAGTGATCAACATTCAAAACAGTTAGCAAAACAACATCTACATAAATCTGACAGCAACGTCACAAGGGAAAAAAAAAAGAAATAAACAACACTTGCAAAGAAATAATTTTCTGATACAGTCGAATCTGGTTAAATCAAATTCTTTTAATTCAAACTTGTGGATAATTTAAACTAACATGCAGCTCCCATCCTCTGCGTCTCAATGGAAGGAAACTCCTGGTAAATCAAACTTTGCTTTATTCGAACAAATTTTCGGTCCCCCTCGAGTTCGAATTAACCAGATTTAACGTACAAGCAAGCACACAGCTCACTTTCCTGCTCGGTGCACCAGGGTGTGACCCACGGCTCGACATCTGTCTCCCCGTGGCATGCAGGAAGCACCTGGACGACCCCTTGTCCGAGTCCACATACTGGGGCTACTTCTCCACGTTGCTCTTCCTGGAGGAGATACAGATGTTCACGGACATCCGCAAGTACGACATGAAGGCCGTCCCCCTCAGGCCCTGCCCCACTCATACGGACTGGTTCGTTCTGGAGGTATGTGCACCTCTTTCTTTTGCACGAGCGTTCCAACGTTGCAGCACCGATGGATCGGCTTTCTTGTGAAACTCTGTTGTTATGGAGGAGGTCCCTTCGAGTTTAGCCTGCGAGAGGGCAAACACCTTGCTTCGGGAGCAGTTATCATCATCATTGTTAGCTACCTTCCCTCCATGCCTCTTTGGCAAAGCGCCTGGAATGTATCTCTGACCGGAGTGTTTATCCAGCATTATATTTGGGTTTTTATACTTCTGCTTTCCGACATGGCTACTGGTGCATTTATTCGCTGGCCACAAATTTGGCGGTAGGACACTGCCAAAAGTATGAGGGTCGTTTGATGTTGACCGGGACTCTCATTCCTATGGAGGAAATGAAAAATGTGACTTGCACAAGAGTATGCCAGTCTTTTTGAGTATTCCCGTGCGCATCTAGGCACTGCTGCAATGGTTTTGGCAGCTTGTGATACTTTTGGCGTTGGAAGAACTGTGCTGCTTGATTGCAGTTGAACGAATGTGTCTGTGCAGTTCATTTCTCACCAGCTGCCGTCCTTGGCGAAAATTTTGACCTTATTCGTACACTCTTGTCCGTGACATTGTTTGCTCCCCATACTGTGCTTGCGATTTTTTCAAAGTTGCAGCTAAATTAACTTTTTCCCACCACGGAATGTTTTTTTCTCGCTGCTCCACACTTAGATATTGTCGTTCCCGCTTATAACGAAATAGTGGCTATACTCAAAGCGATCACCATTCTCCGTTCCTGTTTGCGCTTTTTTAAAACAGTGGAACCCCGATTATACGACTTTTGCGGGACCGCGCAAAATCGTCGTATAATCCGTGAGTCGTATCATCTGAAAAAACAATAATTAGTACAGATACAGTGATCGGCCTCGCGCAAAAAAGACAAGCGGAGGTTTTAAATGATGTCTAAGCTAATAATCTGCTGTACTTTGACAAAGCAAAAACTGTTGAAACAAATTAAAACAAAACCGTATAATTGCGTGGTAAAGGCGTGAGTAACTTCATTCTCTCCTCAAAAGAAATCAGTAATCGCCTGCTGGACTTTTTTCGGTCGCACAACATCAGCTTTCTTTCGAACGCCACAAGCTCTGGAAGCATCAGCGACACCGTCGTAAGTGCAGACAAACTGTCGAATGCGAGACATCGTTTATCTGTGAGACATCGTTCGCCGGATCCTTGTCACTTTTCACACTTTCTGAAAGCGGCAACGGCGAGAACCAGTGGAAGCGTGCTTAATCCTGGGAGAAGCAACGCGAGGCGTGCAGAGGAGAGCGAGGGGCGAGCGAAGGTAATCGAGAGACGAGAGAACGATGGCATGAGCGGGGACAGGGCACAACGTGAAAACGCTGAGGCATTTCACAACCCAAGGAGCGAGAAGGAAAGCACTGTCTCCCACTCCCTCCCGCCCCTGAGGCTGTCTTGGGTTGCCAGGCAGCGTGTTTGTGGACCCTCTAAAATGGCGCGCAGGCGCGCAGAACTCTTCCTCGTTGCCGCGCCGCCGCCCCCTTCCCCGTCGAATTCGTTGCATGTTTCCCGCCAGAACGTCGTAGGTTGCGGGACGCATAGAATCATGCGTTGTGTAAACCAATCTTTTAATAGATTATTTCTGTGGGGAGTTCGTCGGGACCGGGCAAAGTCTTTGTAAAATGCGGGATGTTGCATAAACAGGGGACGCATAATCAAGGTTCCACTGTATGTTTGTGTCTGTTTTTAGCGAAGGAAATTGAGTAGCTTGTGTATATATAACAAAAATAAAATTTGTGATCATTAAAAAAAAAATTAAATTTAGAACGTTTATCAAGATGCAGACCGCCACACTTTGCTGCTGCGGCCGAGCAGCCACCCAGAACGGGCAACCGACGATATGCCATCCTAGAAATTGGTTTATTCTTGAAGTTCAGTCAATTTGGGAGACGATCGATAGGCGGCTCGAGTTTCGACAGTGATAACAGTTGCTCTTTTGACAACCTAAAAGGTTAGAGAATATTAGGCGGGTGCAAATAGCTAATACTGTTTTTGCCTGAATATTTTCAAAATGAATTTTGATTTATTCAATATGTACTTTATGAAAACCTTAGTCCACAAAGCTCTATAGACACTAGGCATGTGCGAATAGCTAATACTACTGTTTTTGCCTGAATATTTTCAAAATGAATCTTGATTTATTCAATTGTTACTTCATGAAAACCTTAGTCCACAAAGTTTATAGACACAAGCTATTACTAAATAATTCCTTAGTAATTGCTCGAGGAAACTCCGGGAAGCCACCACCATCTTAGGAATCCCAGCTTCAAGATCCGATTCTCTAGTCCTTCGTTTTTTGTGGCGTTTCCCTTCAAAATATGTTAATCTTCTCCCTTTTCTAACTGATTTACCTCGTGTTTGAAATGAAACTCATGAAGTTTTATTATTATTGCTGCTAGGTCCCAGGACTGGTGGAGGGGCGTCCAGCACTGCTCAAGGGAGACAGGCTTTACGCTCGTCTGTCTACATGCGACATGCTGGAGGTCTTGGAGTACGAAGGGATTGTGCGGCGAAACGAAAACCGGAGCTGTCTGGGTCAGCTTCAGCAAGCGGTAAGTGTGGAACAGGGAAGAGTGGAGGCCACTGTGGTGCCAACATCCTTTGCTCAACTTTCTGATGTGCCAAGTGACGACAACCAGACAGCGAATTTTGTGAATGCGTTAGCATTAGTGTTGTCGTGAATATTCGAATTTTCGAATAGTACTTACGAATAGTACTCTATTCGATATTCGCTTCGATTGCAGTTGTAATATTCGTGCTTTTCGAAGTGTTCGCAAACTCACAGTCGCAAGTTTGTTTACGGTGTAAAGACCAGAGAGAAACGATATCTAAAATCAAGAATATACTCACACGTTCGGCAAAATGGTATAAATATTATGGTTGGAACTTTGAAATATATTTGTCGTAATTATTTCATCAACCTTCTTTAATAACGGGCAAAAGAAACCGAGCAACGAACTCCAGAGACGCCGGCGCCATCTTCGCCAATCTTGGCGCCCTGCTTGCCAGCACTCTTTCTCACCACCGCCGCATCCAGACATAAATTTAGAAAAACAAGTTAGGAATAAAAATAGATGCCTTTAGAAATTTCTCATAACATCCATAATTGCTC
Source organism: Ixodes ricinus (assembly GCA_037355805.1). Classification (NCBI taxonomy): domain Eukaryota; kingdom Metazoa; phylum Arthropoda; class Arachnida; order Ixodida; family Ixodidae; genus Ixodes; species Ixodes ricinus. Next base: position 66,763 of record JAZHYW010052761.1, read on the forward strand.
GGAAACTTTTATTTCCGATAAAACTCATAAACTCGGTTTCAAAACATTTAAACTATATTATTTCGAAGGAATATTATGTTATTACAGCGACAAGGTGAGTGAATGACATCGACATTGTCAAAATGACGGCAGCTAAGTTGGTTGGCAAGATGGACTAACGACAGCGTAAAAAGTCCAGTTTAGAAGTATTTCTGTAGACTTCCCTCTAGAAACGGCCAAGTTTTTTGAACGGCAAGTATTCGATATTCGATTCGAAAATATTCGACCAAAATCACTATTCAGTCGAATTCGATTCGAACTCAAAAATCCACTATTCGCACAACCCTAGTTAGCATTAGTACCCACATGACAGGGAAAGGCTATGCAGTCTGTCTGGACAAAACAGTGGAAAGTGAAGCGTGTTGATAGAGAGGAGGAGAGTAGTGGAAGACAGAGGTGAGGAGAGGCAACATCACGGGGCAGAAGCCAGTGTGTGCCAGGAAACCGGTAAACAGCGAAAGCACTGTCGGGCAGCAGATGCTGCTGCCTAGTGTGCAAGGCGGGTGAAAGAGACAGAGGAGCAGGAGCAGCGCCAGCTCAGCTGGCCGAACTGCGGTGCAAGAAGCGGCAAGCCGACGCGGGTCTGCATGCGACAGAGGCTGGAGCGAAGCGGGCTCGGTGAGCCTGCTTCGCCTTAAAAAACTATATGAAGATTTATTGCATGGATCTTTAGGGGGTGTGTTAGCATGATCCTTGGGAAATGCCACGCACGTCCCCATTTGGGAAACGCTAACACTGTCCCCATAACAAAGACAAAAAGAGGTGGCAAAAAATAGAGGAAGCAAAAGAGAAAAGTGAAGGGGTCAGCGTTAGCGTTTCCCAGAGGGGGACGGTGGCGTTCCCAGAGACTCGTGTGGCGTTTCCCTAGGGACGTGCTAACGCATTCCCTAAGGCTCCACCAATGGATCTTTTTTTTTTAGGGGCGAAGCTCCTTAGGGCCTTGTCCGTCCAAGCGCTCCGTGACTCACATTGATCGTGCTCGTGCTCGTGATCGTGCTCGTGAGCATCGTGCTCACGAGCACACATGCTCACGTGCTTGTGTAAAAAAAAAAAATGATGATAAAAAATTTACTGCATTTTTACGTGGATGTTGATCGGGCGAAGCTCGGAGGTGCTTGTCCTGCGTAGACGCTTGAGCCGCAGCATGCTAAGCCTTTCGTTCATTTTCATTCATGTCAGAAAGAGAATGTGTGGTATGGAATGTGGTTATATACGCATTTGAGCATTTGACCGCAGATGCCCTCTCGTCTATAAACGTTGAGCCAATGCATGCAAAGCTTAATGCGATTATATACGCATTTGACCGCAGTGTTCTCTCTCCTGTATAGACGTTGAGCGGCTACATGCAACGTTTTCATCTATGACATTCCCAGCTCTTGAGTTACTACCACATCTCAGATCCCCCTATTCATCCCGCAGTCGGGGCCAAGTGGTTAAGGCGATGGACTAGAAATCCATTGGGGTCTCCCCGCACAGGTTCGAATCCTGTCGACTGCGCAAACATATGTTCATCATTTTTTTCATTTTTTAAAATCTTTTTTTAGCACTTAGGCGGCCGTTTCCGGCTTGAGCGGCGTCGTTGCGTATATGCGTGCACACGGGCGATTGTGGGAAATGTCCCATAATGTGCCTGCGTGTGCCCCCGCCGCCCCCCGGTGTCCCATGACCTCGCCGGGGGGGGGGTCTACATGACCCCCAGGTTATGTGACCCCCAGGTCATGTGACCCCCCCCGAGGTCCATGTGGCCACCCCAGGTTATGTGACCCCACCAGGTCATGGACACCCCCACAGGCCAGGTGACCCCCATGTCATGTGACCCCCCCCTGTCATGTGACCCCCTCCCCTAAGGTCATGTAACCCTCCCCGGGAGAGAGATCGAAGAATGAGGGGAGAGGGAGGAGGAGGAAGAGGAGGGATATACCCTCCCTGAGTACCCTTCCCTCCTCCTCCTCAAGAGCTGCACTCAATCGGCATTGCAGGGAGTGAAAGAAAAGCGGTTTCCACTTTTTTTTCATCTTTCTTTTTTTTTTGCCCTACATGAGCATGTGAGCTCACGAGCAGGAGCACGAGCACTGAATGCCAGACAGATGGACGGACAAATGGACGGACATGGATAGCCTCTAAGGAGCTTCACCCCTAAAAAAAAAATGTTTGCGCTGTCTGCAGGATTTGAACCTGTGCGGGGAGACCCCAATGGATTTCTAGTCCATCGCCTTAACCACTCAGCCACGACTGCGGGACGAGTAGGGGGCTCTGAGATGTGGTAGTAACTCAAGAGCTGGGGTTTCTGTCGTGGATGAAGCGTTGCATCCAGCCGCTCAACGTCTATACAGGAGGAGGGCGCTGCGGTCAAATGCGTATATAATCGCGTTAAACTTTGCATGCATTGGCTGAACGTTTATGGACGAGAGGGCGCTGCGGTCAAATGCTCAAATGCGTATACTAACCATGTTCCATACCACACATTCTCTTTCTGACATGGATGAAAACGAACGAAAGGTTCCGCATGCTGCGGCTCAGCGTCTACACAGACAAGCACCACCAGAGCTGCCCAATCAACATCATTCACCACGTGGAGATCGCGGTCAAATTTTGCTACCACATGAACAGTATCTGCATTTGAAGGGATAGGGCAGGAGGTTCTGCAAAACATCTCAAAACAAGTTATCCTAGCATCAAGTCTCAACTTTAGTTTAATATTATAAACATGTCAATACAGTATGAAGATGTGATTAGATAACGATACCTAATAGGAAGTATTCCGGACCCATGACTTGGTCAAACTTGGTCAAGACAAAAGTTTAAGAATCTCATATGGCCCTTCTTCTATTTCCTTCATCAGGGGTTCCCCTTATCAGAACCCTACAAAAGATAACGTAAACAGGTTGCAGGATATGTATTAGTCGATCCTCGTTAATTCAAACTTGAGGGGGACCGAAAATTTGTTTGAATTAAACGGGGTTCGAATTAACGACAGCTCATTCAATAGAGTACTTACGTGCAGCGCTGCGTTGGGCGGCGCATGTGCACTGAGCTAACAGATGAGTGACGAGTTCCAGGACCTTTATTTTCACCGATCACAAAGGGAAGTAATGCGTGACGCATGCCTGTGCGCGGTTCCTCAGTCGTGAATCAACAAAGATAGCTTGGACTTCGGAGACCAGCCTCAACGCGGCATCCGCGTTAGTACGGAACTGCTCGACTCCGTCGAAAACACGCCGAAGAGCAGCGGCGCAGCAAGCGTCAGTCGCGCGTCCACTGAAAGCATATCGAACCGCAGCAACGCGCGAGTGGAAGGCAAGAAACGGAACTGTCGCACTCCTGCCGAAAAACGCCGAAGAGCAGCGGCGCAGCAACGTCCGTCACCGTGCAAGAGAGCCACCGCACCGCTAATCGCAGCATTCAAGGTCACCACGTGATCGGTTGTCATGGTTACTTGGAACTGGAGACGTTGAGGCTCTGCCACGTGAGTTAGCCCGTCTTGAAGCGCATGCTCGCAGCGGAATGTTCAAATTAACCGGCGCGGCCGTTTAAGCGTTCGAATTACTGGGCGTTTCTGCACCATTGAAATACATATGGTGTAGTCTGGACCACAGCGTCAGTTCGAATAAACCGAAAGTTCGAATTAAGCATGTTCGAATTAATGAGACTCGACTGTACTCACATGTCACAAAATCCATTGTGTGACCTCTTCCAGAAGAATAATTAAAATAACCACGATAATCTAGAAACCTGCGATAATCGTGGAACGCTGTTCATTTCGGGTATACCGTAAAATTCTGTAAGAACGCCTATCCAAAGTGAAGGATAATTGGTGAAAAACATGGGGTGGGCCATCTTTGGGGATACCACAGCAAAACTTTATAAAAAATTAATGATAAGCACCGGGGCACCCGCTACAAACCATGTGACGCTGGAACTGATACTGTAGATTGCGGAAATGGCAAATTTGCTTTTCATGCCGTGCATGCGTACGTAAACATCGCTCGAGAATTAATAAAGCTCAGCAATGCTAAACTCCTCTGTCACGGGAAAGGATACTGAAGTAAGTGGATGCAGCAGATTCGCGTTTCACAGTGCGAAGGACTTGCTGAAACCCGCCGAGAACTCGCATCTCACGGGAACGGATACCGCAGATCGCGGACGCAGCAGATTTAAGTTTCATGGTGCAATAAGCACGTGGGAACCCGCTACAATCTTACCTGTCACGGAAACCGATATCGCGTGTGCAGATCGTGGACAAAAATGCTGGAATCCGCTACAAACTTGGGAACGGATACTGCAAATCGCAAATGCAGCAGATTTGGATTTCACAATGCAATATACACACGGGAACAACTTGCGAGTTACGGTAGCTGATATCACACATGCAGATCGCAGACAAAAATGCAGGAACCCGCTGTGAACTTGCTTGTCAGACGTACCAGTACCGCAAATCGCGCTGAGGATTCGCGATTCCTATCGGACATTGCGCGACATCCGACGAGAATTGAGGGGTGGGCAATGTTTCGAATTTTTATGTTACAAATATTTAGCTAGAAAATGGGATGGGCGATCTCTTGGGAGAAGGCGTTTTACGGGATTTTACAGTATATATTCTAAAAAGCACTTCTGCCTCTAGATTCTAGCCTGACCACTTCACTTACAAGTGTAGCTAGAAAAATGAGTTCTATGTGAAAATGCTGGTAATTTAAACTGCTTTGTTGTTTTCCGTCTTAGCAGGGATGCACAACTAAGTAGTGAATGGTCAGGATTTTCACAGAATTTAAACTGCTCACTTTTTTATTTGACATGCCTCTTTTTATTCCACATTTCTATGGTGCATTTCATCTCTGCTTGCTTCTTTGGGTGCTAGTTTTCAGGTGAGCACCATGAAGCTGGTGAGGGCTGTAGGGTTAGTGATAGAAGTCATGTGACACTCTCATGACAGGGCCGAAGAAGGATCTAGAAAGCTTTTGTATAGGCCAGGCTGTGGGACCTCTAGTACTAGTATTGGCTTTAATTATCAGTTATATTTTTACCAGGAACTTCTGTTGCATCGTACACTGCGGGCTTCTAATTCCGATTCCCTCGGACCCAGTCTCCGGATGAACATGACGCGGCAATACTTAGCTCTTGGCAAAAGGGTTTATTCACTCACTTATGGCCTGGGGGATTTCGGGATCGGGGAACGGTCATCAGCGAGGCCGGGAAGAAGTCTGCTGCCACTGCGGCTGCTGCAAATCCCAGCGGTAGTCGTCCATACCGCGTCATGGGGACGTCGTTGTCCAAGGTCGCTGTCCGGTCCGTTCATCGTGTCCGCCGCTCGACCATGCGCCCGCACTCCCCGTGCCAGCGTCCGTGTCCCGTTGATCCCCGCGCCAGCGTCTTCCTCTCCTGTCACTGCTGCACGCTCGTTGCTGTCCGCCCGTCCGAGAGAAACTCCCCTTTGTCCCGCATCCCCTTTTCAAGCCTTCGCCCCTTTGTTTTGGGAAGCCAGTCGCGTGACGTCAGTTGGCTTAGGGGAGCGGCGTAGCTGGATCTTGTGGAGCGCGAGGCCATCGCTCGCTCCCCGAGGCATGACGCATCTTGGAGGCATTGGGTCCGAGTTGCCGGAATTCGGGGCCCGGAGGGTCGGCGCGGGGAGGGCAGCCAGATCTCCACACACTGCACTCTCCTTCTAAGGTTAGCCTAAGCGGAAAAAAAGAACTTGCAGGATTTAATGTCTCATACTGTACTCAACCTCATTGGCCACATAATAGTTTTGCTCTTCAATTGTTTTGTTACTAGGTTTATTCCAAGTTTTATAACTTCATATATTTTGAATAATTTAAAACACGCTTTAAAATAAATCAACGAAACATGCCCCCGAATAACATATTTTTTTAATTTTTTTTTCTCAAAGTTGGGAGTTGGGGATAAAGTTGGACAGCAAATAGGCTCAAGTGTGATAGTAAATGTTTTAATAAGAATGGAAGGGGAAAAAATTTGTATTGAGTAACCTCATCTCTTGCGCATTATCGTCGTCTTGGGAGATCTTTGCCACACGACGAATGAACGAGGGAACTAATCTTTTTCCTTCCTTTTGGGGCCAGGTTTCTGAAGGAATTTGTCAAGGGCATGAAATTTGACGTGCGTTTCACATACAACCGGCTGCCTCTCCGGCTCATGCACCGAGCAATCGCCATGTGCGAGAAGTGCGAGCTGTGGAACTTCGTTTTGCCCAAGTTTGACCTGCCATCAGAACCAGCTGTCAAACTTGGCAGGCTCACGTGAGTGCCCTTTTTTATTTTTACGTTGGGTTTAAGTTTGTATCTGCCCCATTTGCTCTCGCACACTGTCTGAAACACCTTGTAAATGTGCCACACCAGTTATCTTGTTCCCCTCCCTTTTTTATACTAGGGGTGCACGAATATACCATAAAATCCCGTAAGAACGCCCACCCAAAATGAAGAGATAAATGGTGAAAAACATGGGGTGGGCTATCTTCGGGGATGCTGACAGCAAATCTTGATCAAAAATTAATGATAAACACCGGGGCACTCTCTAGAAATCACATGTGTGGGAACTCATACCGCAGATCGTGGACATGGTGAATTCGCATTTCACGGTGCGATAAACACTCGGGAATTCGCTTCGAACTCCTGTGTCACGGGAAAGGATACTGCAAGTTGCGGATGCAGCAGATTCGTGTTTCACGGTGCGAAGGACCCGTGGAAACCCGCCGAGAGCTTCCATCTCACGGGAATGAATACCGCAGAATGCGGATGGAGCAGATTTAAGTTTTATGGTGCAATAAACACGTGGGAACTTGCTACAAACTTGCCTGTCACGGGAACCGATATCACGTGCACAGATCGCGGACGAAAACGTGAGAATCCGCTACAAACTCGCATATCATAGGAACAAATACTGCAGATCGCAGATGGCATTTTACGATGCGATATACACACGGGAACAACTTGGGTGTTACAAGAATCGATATCGCGCGTGCACATTGCGGACAGAAACGCGGGAATTCACTATGAACTTGTGTGTCAGACGTACCGGTACCGCAGATCCCACGGTTGATGCAATTCCCTGTCGGATATCGCATGATGTACAACGGGAATCGGAAGGGTGGGCAATGTTCCGGAATTTTTATTCTACAGATATTTAGCCAGAAAAACGGGATGGGAATCTCTCGGGGGTGGGCGCCATTACGGAATTTTATGGTACATATCCTTCATGCTTCTTTAACATACCTGCCAGTTTTTGCGAGCCGTCTTTCAAACTAGGAATGGAATGCAAAGTTGAGGTCCCACAGTTGGACTATTTGACACATTGAAAGATGATGGAGCTTCTCTGGATCGCCGACATCAGAAAAAGGCCAGATCAAATTGTAAGCAGTGAGAGAGTGCAGGCGAGCTGGTAATTAATCGACGTCTTGTAGACCTTGAGATGGGGAACAATAAAAAAACGGACAAACACAACAAAATTTGTTGTGTTTGTCCGTTTTTTTATTGTTCCCCATCTCAGGGTCTACAAGATGCAGATCAAATGTTTCAGACAAATTGTCTGGGGGGGTACAGATCTCACTATAGTTGGATCTATCATCGATATGTTAGGTGCATTTTAAGCGCCAAAGATGACATGCTTCAAAAGAAATGTGTAAGAATCAACAAATAACAGCGATGAAAAATACTGCTTCATTTGCACTAAACTGCACTATAAACGCAAGCCCGTTACATGTCGGGCCAAAATACCATGTTTTGCGAAGAATTGCGCCACACTTGAGCCAAGATGAGCTTGAGGAAAGCAGAAAAAAAGAGAAAAAGGCCTTTATATAAATGTGTGCGCGCTCCCGCACGCATTGCAGTTATAACGTAAAATAATATGCTTCCTTTCGACTTAGTCTTAAAGTAAGCAGACCGGCCAAGTCAAGCCAGTAGTATGTGCGAGTGTCGACGTTTTTGAAGGACTCTCGCCGTGCCGCTTCCGTCAACCTTCACAGCTTTGCTTTGCCAAGCGCGTCATGCTTCACTGCTTTGCACCAGAGCATGCAGGTTGAGCTTCACTGCCTTTTACTAGAGCGTGCAGGTTGAGCTTCGCTGCTTTGCACTGGAGCATGCAGGTTGAGCTTCGCTGCTTTGCACTGGAGCATGCAGGTTGAGCTTCGCTGCTTTGCACTGGAGCATGCAGGTTGAGGTTGACTGCTTTTTACTGGAGCATGCAGGTTGAGCTTCACTGCTTTGCACTGGAGCATGCAGGTTGAGCTTAACTGCTTTTACTGGAGCATGCAGGTTGAGTTTCACTGCTTTGCACTGGAGCATGCAGGTTGAGCTTCGCTGCTTTTACTGGAGCATGCAGGTTGAGCTTCACTGCTTTGCACTGGAGCATGCAGGTTGAGCTTCACTGCTTTTTACTGGAGCATGCAGGTTGAGCTTCACTGCTCTGCACTGGAGCATGCAGGTTGAGCTTCACTGCTTTTTACTGGAGCATGCAGGTTGAGCTTCACTGCTTTGCACTGGAGCATGCTGGTTGAGCTTCGCTGCTTTGCACTGGCATGCTATACTCCGTTTTATGATAACTTGGCGAACTGTGGAGGCTAGAGCCCCCTGACCCGATAAAAGCATCGGAGCGAGGCACATGACCCGAAGTCACGGGAGAATTTGTGTCACCACGCCAAATGCAAGGCACGGAGGAATTGGCTGCCGTCTGCTAGCCAAAGTCATCGCCTTCGAAATCAACCAACTTCAGATGAACGTCCACTGCAGCAACATTTCCGTCTGCTAGAATAGCGAGCATTTCGGGAACAGTTTGTGAGACAACCATACGCTCAATTTTGCGCGAATCTGTGATGGGTGTTAATGCCAGGGCACAGTGCAATGTTTTGAGCAGAAACGGCTGATAACATGGCTGCGATCGCCGGCAATTGCCAACAGCCATGGCCAACGTTACTAGAACAACTCAGTTGGGAAACTGCCATACAGCCTGCTTGAAATAGTGGCTTCGATCCGTACTCGAGAACGAAACTAATGGCGATCGCAATGCCTTCATTTCTCCCGCAGCGGCCACTCTGGGAACTGCACGTCTGCATGTATCGGTTAAGGTCAAGTCACGCAAGGGCCGGTGGGTCATCTCGCAGTGCCATTTCACAGTAGCAATGTAAATGAATTTTCATGTTTTGACTATTCGCAAAAGGGTGGCAGTGTAATTGTATTTAGTTTGGTCTCGGTGGACGCAAGCAGTTCGGGTTTCAAGGGTGAGTTTTCCAACTGAGCGTTGTAGTAATGTTGGCCATGGCACTAGAAGGAGAAAAAAAAATCGGGAGGGAAACTGATGTGGACGTCACTTTTTTGGTTTAAATATAATTAATTGAAACTCATAAATTTGTGATTACTATTTATTCCTTACTCTTCGTATCATCTCGTCAGATATAGGAACCCATGCGAGTTCAATTGCCGTTAAAAGAAAAAGAAGCTTAGAACTACTATTTGTTGTGGACGGCGCTGTTGCTGCGGCGGTAACTAGGTGCCCGTGGCCCTGACCATGGAGTGTTGTCACATGCCTTGCTTTGGCGCTCTTATTGGGTCGCGGGGCTGCAGCCTCCACAGTTCACTAAGTTATCATGAAACGGAGTATTGGAGCAGTGACTGACGCAGGAGAGTATTTGCAAGATCTCTGTGGGCTCAGAAATTATGCTCGCAAATAATGTAAATTGACCATAGCTAAAAAAAAAGAAAAGGCAGAGAGAAAATATTTTAAAAGGTTCGAAATACAGCCAAACCCGTTTATAACGAACAGCAGGAAACGCTACGATCAGTTCGATATAGCAAGTAATTCGATATAGCAAAAACCATTTACAACGAACTGCCACGATGCGTTCGTTGCAAGGCGAGAGCTTCTCTTTCTCTCATCTCTTCGCTACTGCCTTGTAACAATGCACTGAAAAGGTTTTTTAGTTTTTTTGCATGCGTGCAGAGTTAGCTTATCTCCCCTTCTAGAATCGCTTCTCTTCGTGGGCAACAATTTTGCAATGAAAAGCGTTTTTTTTTTTGTGCGTGGGTTCAGAGTGTAGTTTTTAGCTTTCTCCCCTTCTGAATTGCTTCTCTTGGCTCAATTTTGTTCGCAACTTGAGCTTTTGGAATTTTCTTTCTTTCCTACTTCTTTTTGGGGGAAGGGACAGGCTAGAAGAAGATTGCGCGTTTTTGAAGCCTTCCCGGGGAAAAAGTTCGATATAGCCAATATGTTGTTTGTTATAAAAAGTAGCTTTTACATGCATTTTTATTTACATTTTTCGTGAGTTCGATATCGACAATAATTCGTTGTACGTGGGTTCGTTCTAAACGGGTTTCACTGTACACCTAAGCACTCTTATGAGTTGTGAATGCGAAAGCACGCACGGCGTTCTTTGCTCCCTTCTTTAATCTGCGGCGTACAAAGCGCCGACCTTGGGCGGCGTAGAAGCGGTAGAGCTGCTGCCTCGCGGACACGCAGCGCCATCAGGTGAGCGATCGTTCAAACTGCATGTGTGCCTTGCGGCGCGAGGAAGGAACAGACAGCAACGTAGTTCCCAGCAGGACGAACCCCTTGGTTTATTCCGTGCGCCGTATATATTGCCACGCGCCGTACAACCGATAAGAGGCAAGCGAACGCGGGCATGCGCAGAGGTCGGTTAGTATGACAGATCAGTGATAACACAACAGTGTGATGACACAGTCAGGATGATACCACACAAACTGACGCGCAGCGCCAATGGGAGCCTCGTCGACGCGCAGCCAGCTAATGGGACCGAAATGTAAAAGGTGCCGGTTGGCTAGCTTTGCGCGTGGTTTCATTAAGGTGCTGTTTTGCGTGGTCTCAAAGCTGATACGCGTCGGCTCGCTCCATGAGACAGTTAATGCTTTCGCATTAATAAATATAATGGTCAACTTCGTTCTTGTGTGTCAGTCAATCGACAGGTCACCAAACTCTGACTCGCCTTAGCTCCGACACTGCCAATGCTGCGGAGTAATGTGCAACTCTGGTTTCAAAGCATTTATGGAGGTTTCACTAGGGCTGGGCAATTGATCGATTAACCTACCGATTAGTTGATTAATGCTTTAATCACGGTGAATTCTTTTTAACCGGTAAGTCGGTGAAATCTTGGCGAACCAAAAGAAAGTAAAAATTTAACGGTTTTACCACGCAGACGTGGAAGGGTACACCTGTGAGAAGGGCAAAGTTTAGGTTACATTTTAGTTAAACAGATGCGAGATTTCTAACTCCAGACGAATGCAGAAGGTTTCACGTGTCCCGGCCACTTCAATGACGGGAGAGTTTCCCTTTAGCACAGCACAGAGTATTGTGAACTATCAGAGGTGATCGCTCTTGCTGGAGAATATCAATGAACCTCTTTCTCATGCAGCTGAATTAAGAATCTGTGAGTGTGAGTATCCTTGATCCGTTCTGAACCTACACATCGAGGTTGATTCATAATCGACATTCTACATTGCGCCACTTATCACATATCCAGCAGAAATTTGAGAGCGCAGCTCATGGCGCCCGTTTCCAGCTTGAGCAGCGTCGCCATCGCCGTCGGTGTAATTGTGTGTTGCATTCACACAGTCACACGTTATGTCAAGAGGGCAGAATTTTCCCGCTAAATTTGGCGGGAAATTTTTCTACTAAATTTAGCGGGAAAATGTTTTCACTAAATTCAGCGGGGAAATTTTTCCGCTAAGTTTAGTGGGGAAGATTTTCCGCCAAATTTAGCGGGAAAATTTTCCTGCTAAATGTGGTGGGAAGTTTTCCGCTAAATTTAGCAGGGGAAATTTTACCCTTGCGACGTCACACGTAACTCACGTGTGGCGTTACGAGGTAAAATTTTCCAGCTAAGTTTAGTGAAACTTTTCTGCTAAATTTAGCGGACAACTTTCCCGCCAAATTTAGCGGTAAATTTTCACCCTGGTGCCGTCACACGTCACGTCACGTCTGAGCGTCACGTGTGACGTCAGCGTGACCTTCCCCTCCGTACCCTCCTGCGCTACGCTCTAGAGCTGCACTCTAATCTGGCATTAGCATAGAAAATTGTAAACGTCTTTCTGTTTTTTCTACTTTTTAGAATTATTTTGCATGAAAATGAATGAGACCAATTAATCGATTAATTAATCAATTAAAGCATGGTGATTAATCGGGATAAAAATTTGAATCGACACCCAGCCCTAGTTATCATACTTTTTGTGAGCGGTTGTTCTTGCAGTATCAATAGAAACTTGGCAATTGTATTTTCTTTTATCAGTGTTTTAGGCAATGTACTGGTTTTTGCCGTAATTTTACAGAAATGTTTTTGGAGGAGGAGGTAGATGCTTCCTTTGAACTGAAAAGTTTAATTTGATCCATGTGAAATATTTTTTATTTGACTGTAGAGGTGACGTTTTAATAACTTTTGTTTCTAAATACCTTTCATAAAGCGAAACTTATTTTGATCTCAGCCGTTTCTCAAAAAAGCTGTTTTTTGACTATTTTGGGTGTTCTTTCAAAAAAATATAAGTAATACATTATGATATAGAAAAAAGTTAACCTTCAGTCAGAAATGGGCTTTCCTCGAGTTTTATTATTTAACTTTCAACTAACATGCTAACATATATCTTAGCATCTGCTCCATCAGGGGCTGCTCCATATTACATTTTGCCTGCTACAGATCCTGCTGCAAAATGTTAAATGATGCCTCCATCGCCACTAGAATTGACAAAAACTATGCACAACAAGCGACTAGAGTCAAATTTAGGGAAAAATGTTGCCTATAATTGTTATAGAAAAATATAGTTAACATTAGAAAGTAATTCTGCAGTTTACTGGGGAAAAGAGGCACTATGGTACTAGGAGGCATTTTTCATTGCACTTTCCTTCAGAGTGGTATTTGAGGGGACCAATAAATTGCAATTCGATTTCTTTTCTGATGTCTTGAAGGCACAACTTTTAATCAACCATAATGCACCTTGAGCCAGATTGTCAGTTATTGTTCGCCGTGTTTACTGCACACAAACAGTAACCCTATTCCTAGGTGATGGCCAAATAGCCAGTGACAAGCTAAAATTTAACTGTTGTAATTGGTTGCCATTTACAGTTAGCATTATAGTCATTCAGAAGACAAGAACAACAAGGAGGAGCTTCAGTTGACCCACCTCCAGCGTGAGCTCCCTGCCTTTGACAACGCTTTAACATCTCGTGCACCTCGAGCACCAAAGCATGGTGGAAGGCCCGAAGTGCATGTCGGAGACCAGGCGTTCAAAAGGCGTGCCCTGTTGATCTCACTCTCCAAGTGACTATATGGCGTTAAGAAAAATAAAACTTAATTGAACTGGTCATTGGCTATGGCTCTTTTCAGCAGTGTTGCACGCAAGTTTGCTAGGGTGGCTGTTGCTAATTTTTTGGTGTTGCTCCAAGGTGCTTCAACAAGAACGTGCAGGGCAATTCGGAGCAGTTCACCGCGGTGAAGAACATTCTGTTGGGAGTGCACCGGCCCTACCCATACCTCCTCTTTGGGCCGCCGGGAACTGGGAAGACTGTCACTCTGGTGGAGGCGCTGAAACAGGTGCCCATCTTTTCTTTCTGCACGACCTCCTTTTATATAGTACCGCCAAACCCTTATCACTCAAAAGGCCACATCATATTTGTGCCTAAGATATTTGTTGTTGTAGTAAACAGAGGTGGAGACGCTGCGCCAATTCGCGCCACTCCTGCGCCAATTCACTTCCTGCGCCAGCCTGCTCCAAAACGCCAATTTCAGCTTTTTTTTTTTTGTGTGTTCTAAATTTAGCGGAAAACGGTCGGCTATCGGCCACCACTGATGGTGTGTACTTTTGTTTAGGCGTCAGTGCTGGGTGACCTACATCAACTCGACTGGGCTCCGAACCACGGTAACCTTGCAGTGCAGGCGTCGATTTTAGTTCATTGAGAGTGAGATGACGATTTTGACTACAAGGAGCTTGATATATCTGAACACATGGATTGGTTTCGGGCATAGTTGGTTCGTGCGGTTGAAGCGCTGTATGCAGTTGCCCGTGGTCCCGATTTGCCGTGATCGTGGGAGTTGGTGTCTCGGTGCCGGGTGGGCTACTCGGCCATCAACATGAGCAGAAGTAATTGGTCTTTACTAAGCGTTACTACTGTTATTTGGTAGCGTACCATATTTTGAGCGCTTAGCCGTTAAGAAACACATACTATGTTAGTTACGTTTGTTTTTCTTTGCGAACGCTAGTTAAGAAACACGCGCTATGTTAGTTTCGTTTGTTTTTCTTTGCGACGCATGCACATGCGTCAACATGAGTAAAAATAAATGGTCTTTACTAGTTTTACCTGTTATTTGGTAGACGCATCATATTTGGGTACGCTTAGCCGTGAAGAATTGCGAGCACAGGCACATGCGTTCTATTAGTGGCTGTGATATATTTAAGACAATATATTTTTCCATCAAAAGTAATATAGATATACTTTGTATGTTGACTTCGGTGTAGGGATTGCTGTATTTTATGAACAGGGATTAAGAACATTTGTATCTAATGAAAGCAGGTGAGCAAGGACTGCTTTATTTTGAAACATGTTGTGGTACCTTCATTTTTTTATGGAGACACGCAATGCACAACATTTTATGGGTACATAAGGTTGCGTTGCTCTTCTAGTCGATGCTTAAAGCTGCATATGTGCGAGTGACTGCGGTATTCTAAAGATATAAAATACACATTTTATTTTGCATCTGAATTTTGTCAAATGTCAGTAGCCTTGTATTTTGTTACTAAACTTGATGTAGGGCTTTTAAGCAGTGATTGAACATGTGTATTCTTTATTAAACAAAAACTGTAGTCAGCGAAGGTAGTTTATCTGACACCTTGCAGTGGTTTAGTTTTCTGGATACATGTTTACAATTGGTCTATTAAATAGACGGTTTTGTTACTGGCGTGGCTCAAGTTGTGCTTTATTGTCGAGGCCTCCCATATAAAGTCTATCATGACTCTGCCTGCTGCCGGAATGGTTCTCAAAGCCTTTCCTTTGCATAAATTGCCAATATTCCATATTTCAATGCAATAGAAATAGAAAGGTATGTATGTATGTTGCTTGAAAATTATTCTGGGATGTGCAGGCATATATTTTTGCTACATTTTCACATTTAGCAACAACAAATCACTTTTAGACACCTGTTTGACCTCCGTGACCTGCTCCAAAACCTACTTCTACGGCTACAGAACTTACTTTTGCTGCTCCCGAGCTGCTCTAGAAGCGAGCCTTTTACTGCTCCAAAACTGCTCCAAAGTGGGACTTTTGCTGCTCCCAGCCCTGCTACAAAAGGCTCTAGCCACGCTTCCACCCCTGTGAACATTTCGACAGACTTTAGTTTAATTTAATTACCTAAAAGTGCCCGAAGCAAAGTGCATAGAAGAGCAGGAGGCTCGAGGTACATTTAAGCACTTCTTATGAGTTGTGAACGCGAAAGCATAGAAGCCCCTCCGACGATGTGGATGCTAGAGGTGGGTCCATCATCGTTGGCGTCGAGATGAGCAGAAGCACCGGCGACGATGTGGATGCTAGGAGGCGGTGCCATGTTCGTAGGCGGCGACAGAGCAGAAGCCTTTGAGCGTGCGCCAACGTGTCCATTTTAACCGGCGCGGGGCCCATGGTGGCATGGGGTTGCGGCGGTTAGTTTTAGCAACGTGCTGGCGGCACTAGAGTTCCTGTATAGGCTTCCTACAAGAGCCAAAGTTGTGCGTCTGTTTTCCACGTGCAGTCGCGCCGCTATTCAGCGAGATCCGATCACTTGAGGAGCCAGATCAAATGTTGCACTGAAAAGTAGACGTTGCCCGCTCCCCGGCGTACGTTCCCCTGCTTTGGAGCATGCCGCGCACCTCGAATGCGCGGTGCCGCTATCCGCCGAATTCAATCACGTGAGAAGCAGGATCAACATGCCGTGCAAGAAAGACGGTGCTACGGGGTTGAACGCGCAACTCTGGCTCCCGTGACTGCGTTTATTGATGCGAGTAAATACGGTGGTTTTAGAGTACCATGTTTTCTAGTGTACGAGTCACTTTTTTTTCTCCAAAATTTTCGTCGGTACCTTTTATACAATGGTGGGACGTACATGTATTTCTTTCTATAGGTATAGACCTTAAAAGGCCACTGACAGGTCAAAATGATATTTTTTTTTTATTATCCAAAACAATTGAAAATGGTGCCTGGACATTGCCCTCAAAATTTGAAACTTGGGAACTCAGTATTTGTGAAGTAAAAAAAAAGTTTCCAAAAAGCAGAATTTGAAATTCCCGCGCGATCCGCATTAGTGCAGTGACGTCAAAGATTGAGTCGTCCTGTAACCCGAGTTTCTTTCACGCCTCCGAACCGTCCCAACCCGAAGTGTTGTCTTCGCGACCCAAAGTGTCGTCTTCGCCCACGTTCTGCGATCAACCGCTATCCACCGTGCGTGCCCCCTATCGCTGTAAGGAGACGACGCTTCACTTTCGAGTTTTATGTCCTTTTAGGGCCCTTTCAGCAATCTAAAATTCCTTGAAACGGTGTGAGGTCGAAGAGAACGCACAGTGGAGTGGCGTGAGGGGCCACGTCGCGCCGGTTCTGCGTGAAAGGCTGCCCCGGCGGTGTCACAATCCGAAACTGCAGTACACAGACACCAAACCCCGTTGTTTTGATTGTTTGATGATTTCTTTTTCGAAGTCTGAGAGGTCGTCGGGCACCTAAAAAGGAGAACTTCATCCGATTCCCCGACTCGTTGATCATTCTTAGTGCATGTGCAGCGTGCCGCCATGTTTTCCGAGGAAGGATAAAAAGCCAGGAGGCAGCATCACTTCAGACTCCAACTTTTGGTATTTCAAAAAGAAGGGCTGTAGAGCGTTTGCAATTGCATAGAAAAACATGTTTTACGCATGCTGTTATTAAATATTATAGAAGTGTACGCTTACAAAGCTTCTAAATTTCATAATTGATTACATCACAAATAAAAAGAAGCGAGGAAATGAGAAGAGAGAGAGAAAAACAACAAAAATAAAAAGATGTGCGCGCGTTGGGAGTTTTTTTTTGTGTTGTGGTATTTTTTTGCGTGTCTATGACAATAACTTGCATTGTTTTAGACAAAAAAACCAAAAAAACCTTTGGGGTGTTAGTGCTCCTTTAACTGCGGAAATTTGGCACGGGAGTTATGTTTCTCATTCAATTCGATGACGAGAGTATTGAAACTTTCTCTTGTTTGCACATATATTGTGATAATAATAGACATACAGTATGAACTCATTATACAGACCTTGATAGTGAGAAAGATCTTGGTCTGTTGTAATAAGAGTATGCAGAATGGAGATACTCCTACAACATACTGAGGTGTATTGTGGCTGGAGTCTGTTCTAACCAGTGAGATCGACGAAATGAGAATGAATATTATAAAAGGACTGGTTTATTGAAACTTCTCAAGTTTAAAAGGTAGTAATTTCTTATTGAGCTGTACTGAGGATCATCATCACTGCATACTTTGGGTCATACAAGGCTTGCTAGGCACTGAGCACAATGACAGCAGTTAGCAAAATGGATGCCACTGCTAGCGAACCAGAGCCGAAATGTCCGAAATAAGGACTGCTGTCGAAGGGTCTGCTATAATGGAATGATGAACTACTTACAAGCTCTCTAATATAGTCCATTATATCCTAATGTATGTTATAACAGAATCTCGTAATAAGCAAAGTTTGTTCACTGGCATAGATAGGAAGACCAACCAAACTTAACAAATCAGTATGTTATTACCGAATGTCTGCTGTAACCAGATCTGTTGTAACGAGGTTAAACTGTATGCAGGCATTTAGCGCAGTTCCACTGCGCCGACTAGAAATATAGAGGTGCAATTTATACACAGGTGTGACTTGTAGAACGGAAAATATGGTAAAATATCTATACTGTGGGGTGTCGTAGCTTCTTTTTAGGACTATATTTTCCTTTCTGTACAGATCTGCCACATTATCCCATCCAGCCACATCCTGGTTTTGGCCCCATCGAACAGTGCCAGCGATCTGCTTGCCGAAAGGCTCTTGGAACACCTCATGCCGTCGCAGATCTTCCGCATGTATGCTACTTCTGTGAACCCCAACAAAGTGTCCAAGAAGCTCATGGTACGTTGGGGTCCTTCGATACCTTTTTCATTGGTCAAGGCTACTCTTAACAGTTTTGTTTTTGGGGTTTGCTTGCATGCAAGATGGTTAAATACAATACAATACAACCTTTATTTTTTTCGACTTTCGAATGTTATAGAATTTGAAGCCCACACAAGCCAATAAGGTTTTTGCGTGAGACACACCAGGTACTACTGTTTTCTTTTATACAAAGAAAATAATAATCATACAGTTGAGCCCGGTTATACCACACTCGGGTATTTTGAATTATTGTTTATATCAAACAGTCCAAACATCCCCTTGAAAATCACATGTAATACTATAGTCAGCGTTGTCTTTTTGCATCGAACTCCCATGGTGGGGACACTTAATATAGCGAACGAAGCCCGGCCTCCCGTTGCTTTTCCCGCGATCCGATTGCGCCGGTGGCGAGCACATAGCTTGCCGCTTGCGTTGCAGGGCTGCAGACCACCAAGCCAGCATACACGCGGTAAGATACGCAGTGAAAGAGCAGTTGTAAAAAACAAACAAACAATAAACCGTAAGAAAAAAAAAAGAAGTAGGAGATGGCAAAAGCAAGGGGAAGGGCACGCACGCACGCGTAGGGAGAGCAGGGAGTGCCCGCTGTTGGAACGGTAGCCTGCGCCCTTTCCCCGAACACTTCTGATGCTGCGTGACTCCCTAACCCCAAAATAAAAGGAGCAAAAAAAAAAAAGTTTTTGGCAAGTTGAGTGTGTTGACAACAACAGTTGTGCAATCGCACTTTGAACTCATTATCTTAGTTTACCTTTTTCTTTTGCCAGTATTGCTTTGCCCCTTTGTTTCTTTTTTTTGCCTTTCTTTTTTTGCTGCCTGAATTTAGTGAGCTTTCTTTTTTGTTGCTTGCTTAACTTTTTTTTTATGATTTCTTTTTATGCATCTTGCTGTTCCGTTTTTCTTTCATTTTTTTTTATAATTATTTTCGTGTTTTGTCGCTTATGCTGTGTGGAGGTCCCGGCCAGGTCAGGCGTCGTGTAAGCGCAGCGGTGTTTGCGGTCTCCTCCAACTACGCTCTAGTGTATTTAGCGGCTCTTGGATGCTCTATTTTGTAAGCTCCCATTTGTCGCGACCTTCGGTATTAGCACAGACGCCAGGAAATTTCAACTCAAGCTTAATTTAACATATTTTTGTATGTAAAACTATTGATATACAGTAAACTTTCGTTAGCTCGACCTCGGTTAATTCGACTTTTCGTTTAATTCGATCGTGTTCAAAAGTCCCGGCGAGCGCCCATAAATTTCTATGGGAGGAAAAGTTTGATAGTTCGAACTTGGGAAGACTCCGGATCGGATAGCTCGTCCCCAGCGAATGCATGCGGGCTCATGTTGCACGGCACCACGGCAGAAAAACCAACAAATGGCAAAACACGGGCCCTTTGCTGCGAAGCCGAACGTGCGCAAATATGTGCCTGCTCCTCTACGTCGTTGAGATGAACCGTAGCGAATAACACGAGCCAGCGCAACCAATCTGGCGTGGAGCAGTGCGGAGAACATAGGATCGGGCGCGGAGACGCGCGCGTGCGTGCGCTCTAGCGCTCTGTAGCATTGTGTGCGGGTTTATCTTGCGCACCGGAAAGCGCAAGTTTTCTTTTTCCTTTTTTTGTTGTTATTTTTTTTTTTTGTCACCGACGGTCTGTCTGCCTGGCACCAAAGTCAGCTCATAAAGCTTGCTTTTTTCGTTTTTCTTTTTCTTGTAGTGCACGATTTTTTGGGATCTGACGTTTAGTTACGTTGCTCTCCGGAGCATGCTTTTGGACACGCGTTTTAAGCGCGGACAGCAGCAGACCATCCATGAAGTACTTTGGACAATAAAAGGTAGTTTCATTTTAAACCGTTTTTTTGTCCTTTTTTTAATTCAAACATTCGGATAATTAGACCGAATTTCAAGGTCCCGTCGAGCTCGAATTAACGAAAGTTTACTGTATCGAACTATTTTACAATCCCTTTTGAGTTCGATATACCTGGGTTCGACTGTATAACATTTATAGTTCACCAAAGACATAACAAATAGCAACACCTCTTGCGGTGAGTGCAGTCTTGCGTTTAGGTGGGCACATTAAAATGTGTAATCGCCACCGTACGTGTACAGCGACTACCACTAAGGGTTAAAAACCAGAGCCCACTTTATACGATGGAAACGGATACAGCCGGAGGGACAGGCTCGCACATAATTTGTCAATGGGGGCACGAGTGGCGAAAGCTTGTCGCACCGCTACATTGAAAACTTTCTTAACCAGTCCTGTAGGCTTCTGGTTTGAGCATGTGTTATTCATTGCTGTGAGAACCTCTGTGTTTGCATAGCTCGAACCCCAGTTTCTAGGTCGTCTGTCTGCTGTCCATACTGAAATGTGAACATGCAAAAAGTTGTGTTTTCAGAACATGGTAATGTGCACACCCAGCTTCTCTTACGCTACACATCTTTAGACGAAATCTGCTGGAGAGCTCCAGATTGGCAGCAAATGTTTCGCTAAGGGACAGTTGCTTCACGACTTGGAGAGCTTTATGATCCAGCTTGGTGTTTGCCTAAAAATTCGTAACTTGTTAATACAAAACTTTATGGTACAACTCAGTGTTCCTTCTATCCTTTCATTGATGGAGGATCAGAAGGAGATGTGATGGTGTAAGAAGGAAGGCAAAGAGAAGGGAAAGCACTCAAAACTACATACAGTCATAATCACAAATAGACATGAGCATGGGAGTGGATTTTATGGCAGAAATAAACTAGCATAATAGCAGTTGGGTGCATTCATGTGAACCAAAGATGTGTAAATGTAAAGGGACTTGAAGAGGACTCATAATTCGACGCTCGCACGAAAGCATGGCTAAGTCCATAGAGAAGAAACATCAAAATACGCCAAAAGTAAGTTAATATTTGCTTTAGTTAAGTATGATGAGGACTGTACTGGAAGAGGAGAAAGCCAGAATCTGTCCTGTCTACATGCGAATATGCAACCTTCTCATTCGTGATGTTTCGAAAAGGGGATGCTGATATGATCTATGAAGTTTAATATCACGGGTGTAACAGATAAAGAGGCATCTTGGGCAATGCTGACAAACATCTAATCCGAACGGGGTGTTTTCGTGCCTTGTGTATTGGCTAAACAGAAAGTTAAGTGACTGGTGGTGTCACAGGCATTGCTGGAAAGAAAATGTGCATGATACCATTCCAATTTTCTGTCGCCTGCGCCGAGTTTCATCGGAGTGTCTTTCTCTCAGATTCTGAGCAGAGGTTTTAGTCTAGATCATATATTCTGAAACCGGGTTCCTAGGAGCACTGGGGTACTTGGAGTACCCTTGTGTGTTCCTCAAGCTCTCATATTTTCTCAACCGTCCTTGCCCCTCAGTAAAGCGTCTTTCCAGTTTCAGGACAATTTTAACTGGTATAAAACTTTCATTAACACATAAACCTTGTCGTGCATTGCTGTTTAAAATCCATCGGCCTCTACACCGCTTTATTGCATTAATGGTGAGAACCAGGAGAAACTCTTAGCAGCTTCTCAACCGAGTAGGATAAGTGTTTCTCGAAAAATAAAAGTTTTAGAATTCTCACTCTAGATAGTTGCCGCTGGTTTTTGCATACCTTATTTTACGAAGAAAAACTTGGCTAAAGTTTCCGGATTAAAATTTAGCAGTATAGTGTGCTTCCTTGGAAGCATGAATCACTGTGTTCGAGCAACTCTTTGAAAGTTGCCTTTAGCGTCTCATTCAAAATCCTCGCAGGAAAAAGCACCATTCATAAAACGAGTTTTCAATTCAAGATTAGCCCTTTTCATAGAAGCAAACAGTTTGGCAGTCAAGGGTTCTTTAACCCGAATAACTCGGTTATTCTAAGCTGTTAAAACAATCTCAGATAAATCAGGTATGATAATGAGGCATCTTTTTGTCCCTCCAGAAATGCTGCAATTACAAGCCAAATGACAGAAGCTTCTTCTTTCCTGCCTGCGAAAAACTGCAAAAGTACAAAGTCATTGTGTCGACACTGGCCACTTCCGGCAAGTATGTTCCACTTCAACACAACTCGATGACGGGGTGTTACAGAAAAATCTCAAATAGCCTTATTTCAGAACATTGCCAGGTAACACCGACTATCCTCAAGACTGCCTCAAAGGCAGTTCCAAGGTGAATGTCGCATTATTAATTAAAACTCTGAATTGCTGTTGTGGAAAGACGTATACAGCCACCATTGTAGCAGATGCTTTACTCTCGCAACTGTCTGGGTGAGAACGACAGGGAGGATTTTCAGTCGTCGCGTTTTCTGCGAGAGCTTCCTATCTTCAAAAACGCTTCGGCGTCTCGTGCACCTCGGAGCACGTGCACGCAGCCGAAGCATGGTGGAAGTTAAGCGCATGCTGGAGGCCGGGCATTCGAAGGACGTGCCCTGTAATTTTCATTTTGTCAGTTACTATAGGGATGAATACTGGACGCGATTACGAAGGCTCTGGAGGTGGCAGCTTTTCACACCATTTGCTAACTACACTTGTCAAAGCCAACAATGACGGTCTGCGAACGGCTTTACTCTGTTTACCGCTAAGCTGTCGGTGCGGCGGAAGCTACGTGTACGTGGGACCAGTCAAACGCCTATTTTTCGCCACGTGATCGCACTTTCGCCCAAACCCACCCACGCACAGAGAGCTGGGTCGCGCAATGAGACGAAGGAGATCCATCGGTCCGGCGAGCGCATAGCTCTCACCGTACTGTCAGCTTAGGGCTGAAAGTAGTGTTTTACACTATGCAAGGAAGTAAACGCGCAAGCCTTGTTCATAACTAGTTTAAAATTTTTTAACGCAGAATGTACTTTATCAGTCTGATTTTCACGGAGTTCTGTAACGTATGGCTGTGCCAGCCGGCTGTAGCAGCCGGCTACAACGAAAAGCTGACACCAAAGAGTGTTGAGCCCGTAGGGAACCATATAAAAAGGACTTCAGTCCCCTGGCAGGATTTAAGCTCACCGCCTTGCGATTGTGAGCCAAGTGCTTTGTTGACCGAGCCATCCAGGGCTGGTGGTCGAATCATGCAAAAGCGAAGTCTTTGGAGTGGCACGCGAGAGAGCAGTCGTGCACTTTACAGCCTTTCCTGTCGTGCTGTGCCACATCACGGCATCTCTCAGAAATGAGAGCAAATCTTCGGTAGCCAGTGCCATTCAGATGTCTCTTCTCTTTTCCCTTGGAAGAGCCTATCACCAGTCCTGTAGCTTAATCAGTGCTTTGATCAGAATGATCATAGCTGTGTATGGCCTTTCTTGAATGAATACCAATAGGTGCAACCGTTTTCACTACATTAGTTAGGCTAGCTGAGTGCCCCAAACTATTGTGTCCACAGACCATATCAAGTGTCTGATGCACATAGCTCACACATTGTGTCGTAAGACATTCTTAGTATGAATAAACAAACATGCTGAATAAGAGAGGTCAAGTATGCAATAAATAAACAGTCAAGCAGAATTTACAATCGCTAAATGTGGGAATGTATGTATCTAGTTAATTGCCGAGTAGCATCAGATGAAGTGCGCATGATTATGCACGTTTGTCAGGTGGCAACGTAGCATAACACTTCTAGCATACGCTAGTCCACTCTTGAGGCAATTCTAAACTTGTATGACACTTTCACAGCGCTGCGCACGATCTCCGCAGCCAATGCGACTGTGCGCTTAGTCAGCGTGCAGCAGCCGCGCTATACGCACGCTGCTCATTACCGAACAGCGTTCGACCCTGGCTAGAGCCATACTTTAACGAGCGTCTTAGTTCGCCATGGACAGAGATTAGCATCACCGCCTTGCGATTGCTGCGCGCGAGTGCTTTGCGACCGAGCCAGTCCGCGCTGGTGGCTCAGCGTCATGCAGAGAGCATGCAGCTCTCCGCGAGTGCGCGCGAGCGCAGTCGTGACACTTGACAGCAGCCTTTCCAGTCGGCTGTGCCACATGCCAGTCGAGAAATAGTGCAGATCGTGTTGCGATAGCACTAGTGCCTATTCAGATGCCACATCCGTTTCGAACCTTGAAGACCCTATCACACATTCTGTGGTTATCAGTCTTTGTCAGCATGATTAAGCTTGTATAATGTTTTGAATAAACATGCTAACTGTTTTACAGCAAAGCTGTTAAGGGCTAGTGCCCCCACTACCGTGTCCACAGACAATCAAATGTCGGCACAAAACTCCCCATTGGTCGTGGCAAGTATGAATAAACAAAAACAAAAAGAGGGGTCAAGTATGAATAAATAAAAGAAAGAGGGGGCAACCAGCGTGAGTCAGCCTTCCTTGGCATTATTAGATAGTGAGGTCCTGATCCCTTGTTATCATCTCTAGGCATCGTCCTTGAGGTCGTCCGAGAGGTCGTCCCTGAGGCGTCATCCTCGAGGTCGTCCTTGAGGTTGTCCTAGACGTCCTCGAGGTCATCCTAGAAGTCGTCCTTGAGGTCGTCCTCTAGGCATCGTCCTAAAAGTCGTCCTTGAGGTCATCCTAGAAGTCGTCCTCGAGGTCGTCCTAAAGTCGTCCTTGAGGTCGTCCGAGAGTTAGTCCTAGGTGTCGTCCTAGAGGTTGTCCTAGAAGTCATCCTTGAGGTCGTCCTCGAGGTCGTTCTAGAAGTTGTCCTAGACGCCGTCCTCGAGGACGTCCTAGAAGTCATCCTTGAGGTCGTCCTAGACGTCGTCCTCGAGGTCGTCCTAGACGTCGTCCTCGAGGTCGTCCTTGACGTCGTTTTGGACGTCATCCTCTAGGCATTGTCCTAGACTTCGTAAAGATAACAGCTTCGCTGGTCCTCCATCTTCACTTGAAGTGGAAGGGCTCTACAATTTTTTTGAGCATGCTTTCAGACCTCTTTATCTTAATTTTCCTTATTATGGTTCCTAACCATTCAATGTTTCACTGACGTAAGAATATGATGGGGGCTGTTTTCCCTGTACAACTGTGTGTGTAGAGGTGTAATTTAAACAATTTAAATCCCCCCCTAAAAAATAAAATTGTTTAGGGGCAAATTTCTTTCCTAAGGGACGACTTCTAGGACGATCTAGGAGGACCTCAGGACGACTTCTAAGACGACCTCGAGGACGACGCCTAGAGAAACTCAGCCTTTCCACTCTGGTGAAAACCAGAGTGGAAAGGCTGGAAGTACCGCCATCTATGGGCGACAGCGGCAACCAGACAACTGGCAAGCTGGTTGTCTGGTTGCCGCCTTCTCATAGATGGAGGTTGCTGTCCAGAGTTTTGTGTTGACGTTTGTTTGCCCACGGATACAGTACTGGGGAAATTAGCCCTTAACAGCTCCGCTGTAAAATGTGAATATATGGTGTGTTCCTTGGCAAACAGGTATTTTTGACGCTAGGCTAACATATTTCACGGGACAGTAGATGTCTCGTAAGGCATGTGGCATCAGAAAAACCGTATGCAGTAGTACTTACAAACTGCATGCTCTCTGCCCGATTCAGATAATGAAAATATTTCCAAATGTTTGATTGCGGAGGAGCTATTTTGCAGAAGTCCCCAGATGTGACCACTTTCTGCATGCCAAAAGGCTATAGCCCAGACCGACACCCTGTTTACAAACAACTCGGTGCTTAACCACGCCGAGTGTGGCGACTGCGCGTGTGCAGAAACCAGATTCGTACAAACCTAAGCGTCTGCGCATGCGCCATGCCGACGACATCGCCACTGCAGCGACGCGACACCAGGGCTGTGCGTTGGTGTATATGTGAATGCATCATTTGAAAATGATGCTAGCACCGTTGGCCATTATTAATGCAAAATTGCGTTCTTACCGAAGTCAACTCTGGTGTAGCCTTGCAAAGTAAAGTCTGCCGTGGCCCATGATAGTTGGCCTAGTTGGCCAGCTACCAAAGATCTGTGTTGCGAAGCTCTGCCAGCTATACAATGCAGCTGTGAAAATATGTATAAAACAAGAAACAAAGAAAAAGAAAGAAACGGAAGAGGCAGGAGTGTGGACTTCAAGACGCTCCGAGCAGACTTTGCCAGCTGCAAAAGCTTTGAAAACAACAGCAAGAAAAAGTCGGAAGACACCTAAGCACTTCTTATGAGTTGTGAATGTGAAAGCATGAATGTCCGACGATGTGGATGCTAGAGGCGGCGCCATGTTCTTCGGCGGCGAGACGAGCAGAAGCACCGCCGTCGATGTGGATGATGGAGGTGACGGCATGTTGGTCGGCGGCTAGACAAGCAGAAGCCTCCGAGCTGCGTGCCAACGTGTCCCTTTTAACCGGCGCGGGGCCTGTAGTGGCATGGGGTTGCGGCGGTTAGTTTTATCGACGCACGCTGGCGGCACTGGGCACACAGCGCCATCCTGGCGGCGGTTTCGTTGAAACTGACAGCGTGCAGCGGCCAATGGGAGCCTCGTCGCTGCGTGCCAGCCAATGGGATCTTTGGGATCAGGGAAACTAGGTGCCGTTTTCAGCGCTTCAAACTGATAACGTCGGCTTGCTCCATGAAACGAGTTAATGCTTTCGCATTAAAGTACAAATGATCGCGGGAAGTGACACTCCAGACACGGCTTTGCCTGCCTGGAAGGCTGAGACTGGACTTGGACTTAACATTCGTTGTGTTCTTCCTGCATATAGTGGCTGATAAAAGAAAAAAAAGTGTTAAATACAGTTGCAAATGTTTTTTTTTATAAAATTATGTTATTGTCTTTCTAAGTGTAGACTGAAACAAAAAGTTGTCATTTTTTCAGCCCTCAACGTGCGAAGAAATGAAAGCGATAGCTATAGCACAGTAGCGCAATGCGGGTGGAATGGTGTTGTCACATGCCTGAGGACGGAGATATAATTAATTTTCATAGCTGTCGTGGTTGGCGTCGTAAGTGCCACTGACGACTGCCACTAGAGATCTGTGAAGTTAGTGGGTAAGAGTGGTGGAAGTTTCTAAAACCATCCAACATTGCGCTCAGTAACTGGATACTGCCAAAGTGGGATTTTGCATAACTTGAGTAATGTTTGAGAACAAGTATTTCAAGCAGACGACACAATAATTCTCCCTTCGTTGCGCAACTCTTGGCGGGACGCCAGGGATGCCCATTTCGCTCTCTTCTTACGACATGGCGGATGCGGAAGAGGGAAGTCCCGACACCACCTTTCGTCGGCAAGGGAGAGAAAAAGGGCTCTCAATCCCCTGCCATAAAGAGAAAAAAAAAGAGAAAGAAGGATGTGCGGTTAGTGAATTTTGAGTTTGAAGCAAATTTGATAGCAAATGGCTGTTTTGACGAATATTTTCAATTGAGTATTGAATAAGTTTCTCCAAGCCTTTCATAATTAAATAGAAAACCCAGCTATGCCTAATCGAGGGGATTTATAAATCTTCTTGCTATATGCAAATATCTTTTCCTCTATCTTAAATTTAAAAAAAAAAAGACAACCACAAATGATTAATAGGTTGTCGAGGGCATCTCTACCCAACATAATAGCCACAGTTTAATTTTGAAAATTGTACTACAATGTAAATATCAACATTCCTGAAGTTTAAATTTTTCATTAAATACACCAGGCACGCATTGTGATTTTGAAAATGTGCTTTTCTCGTAGCACGCGACTGTCATATTTGTGCTTTTTGAAGTGGCGATTGCTGTGGGTTAGCCCCATTGAGGGTGCTTCTTACCGAGCACTGGTCGCACGGCAGAGAAGTAACACCCGCAAGGCGAGCTTGGGGTGTTGCTTCCCCGCAGTGCACCTAGTGCTCGGCAAGCACGCTGACTGGGCTGACCACGGTCGCGATCAACACTTCAAAAGTAAGAATACCGCAGTTTATCTCGAAACGAATAACGAATAGCTTATTTTTTTCACAACTACTATCGGAAAAATTTGAATTTTCGCACAATCCTAAGAGAGAAATTTTTTTGCAGGTCTTGAAGTTTTTTTTTGCCAAGCATTTACGTTTCTGCATGCGTGACGCTTGCAGGTTGGTGTCTGCCAAGATGCCGCTGAACCATTTCACACACGTGTTTGTGGAGCCGAGGCGGGTCACTCGCTGGAGCCCGAGTGTCTGATCCCCGTGGTGGGGCTCATGTCCCCCTGGGAGCCCAGCCAGAGGGGCACGGGCGGACACCTGGTCCTCGCGGGGGACCCCCTCCAGCTGGGGCCTGTGATCCGGAGCAAGCTGGCACGCTCCCTGCGGCTTCGGTAGGGCTCTCCCCTTTTGGCCGGCTTCTTCCAGAGTCTCAGTGCGGCTTGCGGATTTGGCTCGGACCTGCGTTGCCGTTCAAGCGTGGATCGGGCTAAAGCTTAAAACGGGGGTTATCGGACTTCTAAATCTCGAGGAATGCCTTCCTCTATGGACTGCTGGCCAATGAAGCCTTTCGGGTCTCGGTGTTGAAGCGGTAAAGTAGTGCAAGAGCCTAGAGACCTTGTAAACAATAATGTACACTCTGGGGAGTGTTTGGCTTGTGGCATGAATGAAAGGCCCAGGTCTGCTAAAATAGTCTTTGAGCATCACCATTTTAAAAACAAAAAGCCAACCTTCCAGAACTGATTTTAAGACGCAAACTTTGTTCCTTGTGCCTCCTTCATCGCTTTTATTATTCACCTCATCTCCGCCTAGGTTTCGTAACCCAGACATCATTGGTTACACCTCGTCTGTATCACTCTTGCAAAATTTACCGCTGCTACACCTGCCACTCTTTATCATACTTCGATTTCTTTTCCCCAGAGCAGTAGTATGGTGGAATGCGCTTCCTAATGACATCGTCACCAAGACCAATCCTGACCGCTTTCGTGCTGTTGTTTGCCATCCAATAAAAAATTACATGACTGCTCTTTTTAATGCGAATAGCATTCTTTGGATACTTCACGCACTTTTCGTCTATGTAGTCTATCTATCTATCTGGCTATCTAACCTCTTACGCCGCGGGTCGATAAATAAATAAAAAAGACCGGCGCCGGCTGGGATTCGAACCGTTGACCCTTTGATCAGCAGGCAGACGCGCTAACCACAGAGCTATGAAGGCAGTCATTCAACGCACTCTAAACGGTTGTTTATATCTTTACCATAGGACGCGCTTTACAGCGCTGTCACGGCTACCGGTGCGCGCGCGTTCCATGCACGAGGGCTCATTCCGCTCTCGTGAGGCTGAGCACGGCCGCTAGCTCACCCTCTCCCGCGCTCGGGAGAGGGTGATGTAGCAACCGTGCTCAGCCTCACGAGGCGGAATGAGCCCTCGTGCATGGACTGCGCGTGCACCGGCTGTGCTGCTTGTAGCGCGTCTATGGTAAAGATATAAACAACCGTTTAAATACCGTTGGTTGAGACTAGCTGAGACGCCAGAAAGTCTGGTCGGTACCATTTTGAGTGTTTGTGCGTATGGCGCGTGCTTTGCTCGCCTTCCTAAGTGACACAAACGCACGTGCTGGGCTGCGGAGATCGTGCGCAGGGCTGTGAAAGTGTCAACAAATTTAGAATCGCCTCAAGAGTGGGCTGGCGTATCTAGAGTGTGCCGGCCACCTGACGAACGCGCATAACTCCGCACCGTTTGATGCTATTCGCATTAACGTAGATAATCATTCCCAAAGGATGGGTTCTGCTGATTTTTTTTTCTTATGTATTTGGTTTTTGTGTGTTATGCTTTTATGTGCTGTATTTGCACTTATTTGCCATATTTTATTCAAAATGTTGTATTTCTCTTTATTATGCATTTTGATTTTGTGTGTGTTATACATTATGTGCAGTTCTTATAACATTTCAAAATGTTGTATTTCTTTTCTTCCTCTCCCCCCCCTTCTTATGCAATGTTCTTTACAAGTGAACCTGCAAGGTATTTAAAATAACTGGAAAAACATTTTCCTAATGGGCCAAGGAAATTTTGAAGCCTGAGGATATCTGGGAACTCCTGGGTTCCTAGAAGCCCAGTTTGAGAACCCATAGCACTATCTGCCACTCCATTCCCCGGTTATTTTGTGGATGCCGTCATTTTGCTGCCTATGGTTGGTGACAGGTTGAAAGTTCAGGGGAAGCTCTCCCCACCTCTTTCCACTTTAGCAGATCAAATGCTAGGGAGGAGGTGACCTCCTCTCCTTTGTTCACTTGGCTAAAGCGGAAAGAGTTAGGAGGAGTTTCCCCTGAATTCTTAGCCTGTCACTGACTATAGCGCGCAGTGAGCGCAATTGGACTATATGAGGTGCGATCGAAAGTTCAGAGACTGATTTCATAGCATAAAAAGAGAGGGCAGCATGAAGATGCTCGTGCAGTAGTCGAATGCAGGCACCTTCCTGTGTCGACTTGCGTAGCACAGCTCCAAATGTTCACGGAACGACGCCTTTTGGCGTCGTTCCGTGAACAATTGGAGTTGTGCTACTGCAAGTTTTGACTACACACTCGAGCACAATGACGATTTTACTATAGACTGCAAACCAGAGCGAGAGAGAACATCAATTCTGCCTCAAACTTGGCAAATCTAAAACAGAGACCTTGAAACGATTCAGCAGCCTTATGGTAAAAAGCAGTGAATTGTGCAAAGTGTTTTGAGTGGCACTCAAGCTTCAAGAATGGCAGAACATTATTGAGAGACAAAGAGAGGTTGGGAAAAGTTGCCCTACCTCTCTTCGTCTTCCAGCGATGTTTTACCTTACTTGAAGTGCAAGTGCCACTCAAAACACTTTGCACAATTCACTGCTTTTTGACATAAGACTGATGAACCATTTCAAAGTTCTCTGTCTTAAATTTACCGAGTTTGATGCAGCATTGATGTTCGTTCTCGCTCTAGTTTGCAGCCTATGGTGAAATCGCCATTGTGCCTGTCGTGCACGTAATCACAGAAACTTGCATAGTGCAGCTCCAAATGTTCACAGAACGACGCCCTTTGGCATAATAAGGCAGGAAGATCACACTGCCTTCGACTACTGCGTGCGCACCACTGTGCTGTCATCTCTTTCTATGCTATCAGTCTCAAAAAATGTTTGGTGTCAGCTGTAAAATTTTTTAAATCAAAATTTCACTTCAGAATTACTGTAATCAGGACGAGCATCCCAACCAGTACAACGAGCCTTGCCCAGCTTGTTGTACTGGGCAAAGCTCGTGATGCCTACAACAAACGGAGCATGCACGGACATGCGAGCACTCATCGCAGTTGGCCAGTTGGCTTTGGCGCCGAGGGAGGGTGCCACTTGCTCTTCCTTGCTTTCGGTTGCCCGCTCAATCGGCTTGGATGGCTGTCGGGATAGAAAGCATTTGCTGTGTTCTTTGTGTGATCTATTGTGGTCTAGGCAAAACCTGGTGACTTTTCTAGTGGCTTGCCACGAGGTCCTTCAGTCGTCTTAGCCAGAGGTGTGTGCTACGTGCCTATGCAGTGTTTTTGCTGGCAAGATTCTGAATCTCGCCATATACTACGGGTTTGCATAACCGCCCATGCCAGAGGGTCTGCCTCAATTGGATCTCGTAGGCGAGCATTTGATGTCCTCTCAATGCTCTAAGCCTTTCACACAAGGATGGGGCGGCCGAAGCATGTGCCAGAGCAAGCAGAGGCTTCTCTACGGCGTAAACATGCCTGTGAGAGAGAACGTCGTCGACAGCGTAGGCACCAGCTGACGCTGTCCATTTGCATTGCATCATGTTATCATCCGTGCAATTTTCGTTTTGATTGCACCTCATAGTTACGGTTTAAAAATGTGATTTTCTTAGCTTTAGATACGGTTGCAGGAAGCTCAGGAGATATTGTTTTGCTCTGTCGTGGACCGTTTAAACATTCCTGAAGGAGGGAAAAGCATTTCTTGGGAATTCAGATAGAGCTTCAGATAACTGGCAACCATGATTTTACGCAGCAGGCTAGGTGGCACAAGCCACCGTCCGTTATAAAGGGTACAGCCGTTATTATCCATCCATGGCTGAAGCGTCGTTACTCAGAATCGTAGCTTATTTTATGGCCCTAGGTTGGGCATTGGCCCACAAGTCAAACTCTGTGCTGTTGCCTTAGCTGTGATTATCTTTGGTAGCATATGGACAATTTTTGCCTCTTCATTTTATTCTACATCTGGTCTTGTTATTCTTTTTGCTAGTGTGGGGTCGTATGGGAGGGGGGAGGGGAAAACCTAAGTGGGATTTTCTAGCTTGAGAGTAATCCTGGAAACTAAAGTTTAACTCAATGTCTCTGGTATGAGAAGAAGCTATGCGACCAAGGGTGCAACTTATATAGAGTGTACTAAAAAAAATAGAGAATTAAAAAAAAATAAGAAAAATTTGCGTTAGGGATTTATAGCTTTGGGGCTACGTTGGGGACCCTGGGGTCCATTAAAAAATATGCAATGTTGGTTAATGGAATAGCCAACTAACTAAGATTATTTTTCCATTTAAATATTTTTGGGGTATAGTATGTTTGAGATGTTCATCCTGATTACAGTAATTCTGAAGTAAAATTTTGATTTAAAAAATTTGTAGTGGGTGCTAGGATGCAAGAAAAGTCATACTTGCACACGACTAACTGAAACTAATGGCGAAATGCATCCGTGACACAGATCTCTCCGTCCTGCATCTGCTCCGCAACCCGTCTGTCCGCGTTGCAGGTGGTGTGATCAGTGCGACACAAGTGCTGCGCGTGGAGGAACCGATGTCATGGGTGCATTCCGTCAGTTACTTTTGGCTTTGAGGTTGTGTACTACAACGATGACATTTTCTAGCCCGTAGTGCCCTTTATGAATTTTAACCAAAATTTAGGTAAAACTGGAGGAACTCGTCCGCCTTTGCAAACGAAAGTGCCCCATTTTTTTAAAATCTTGTTTCGATTGATGTATGCGGTAACCCTGTGCCCGGTTTCAGACTAACAGATCTGCTGCATTACAAAAGACGTTTTTGCGCAGGTGTCTCTCTTTTGGAACGTCTGATGGAACTGCCTCCCTACCAGCGGCTGGAGAACGGCCACTACAACCCGCAGATGCTTACCAAGCTGCTCAAGAACTTCAGGAGCCACGCCGACATCTTGGAGATACCCAACCACATGTTCTATGAGGAAGAGCTTCAGGTTTGGGCACTTTACTCTAAAGGACTTAATTTTCGTGAATTTCGCAACTCGAACAATATCGCAAAATTTTGCTCACATGAAATGTATCATGGCAACAAATGCATAGCATATTACTTCGACTCGGAAAATTTTGTTTATGCAAAAGCTTTTCAAATTCCACGCTTTGCGAAATTTGTGAAATATTGAGTCCACGAAGATACCATAATATCCTGAACGTACACCCACCCTCGAACTTTGATGCACCCCTTTTATGTCAAAATATCTGTGTAAAAAAAAATCCTGATGTTTTGCCCACCCTCCAAAAATAGCAATTCCAAAGAACTGGGGACACCTGGGCAGAATTTTCTTTTTGGAAGTCTCCGATTTCCTTCACAAAGGAAAGCGGACAAGCTAGGAGGCAAAACCCAAAAACGTACCAAGGTCAATCATTCTATGTATGTCCCACGCAAGATTGTCCGAAGTGATATTCAGTAAGAAAATTATTACAAACCAACCTGGCCCTGCATCCCATTCTTGTATTTGTCAGCAAAAGGTGGAGACGATATTTCAAGAACGCTTTGGATGAGGTCCAGCTACACCATCGCGAAGATGGTAGAAGTCGAAGAGTGTCTCCGGAAGAACGGAACCAACGTGAGCAAGACAGCATGCCAGTTCGAGGTGGATAGGAAGCGTGTAAGAGAATGGATCACCAAGTACCCATTGCTCCTGCAGCAGTGCCATGGGAAGACCGAACTAAAAAGATCCCTGTGCAGCAGACGACCTGTTTTTAGCAAAGAAGTCGATGACACACTGATGGACTTTTGGAGAGTGTAATCGAAAGCACCCGGTCGAGCCGTCAGCAACCGACCCCTTCAAGAACAAGGATGACAGCTGGCACACGCCACAGATGGGCCTTGGTAACTTTCAAGGATCATGCCACATATCGAGAACTGGAAAAAGTGCTTTAATGTGTCAATGCGTGTTGGGACCAATGAAAGCCAGAAGCTGCCGGCGGACTATGCCGAAGCGATTGCAGTGTTCAGGAAGGCCATCGTAACTCTTCACCTGGAGCATGACTATTCAGACCGCAGCATGGCAAACATGGACCAGACCATGGCGAGGATGGATTGCCCAACCACAAGAACAAACAACGCCGTCGGAGAGGCAAGCGTTTGAATCGCCAACACCGGTTGTGCACAGCGAGGTCTGACGGTGGCTTTCTGTGTTACGGCAGGCAGGATAAAGCTTCCAGCTTTCAAGAGGCCGGATACCCCCAAGAGCACTATTTGTTCTAAAGATTCCAGGTATGTTGTATTTATTCACCCTTTGAAGGAGAAGCGAACAGAAATAATTTTGAGCATAAACCAACCCCCTTCGTGAAAAGGGACAATCGTCTGATAGTGGCGCCATATTTTGCCAAAGGGCCGCACCCTATCCAATTGTGTATGCCTCACTTCCAACGGGGGTGCAGCCATTTGTTTTTATTAAAGCCCCTTTTGTTAATTCCTCTTTTTGCAAATTCCTCGAGATCTGTCACACCCGGTTGCGAAGAGAAATTTTCGTGTCCTGGATCGCAATTCGTTTAAATAAATAGACATCTTAAATTTCAATTGGGTGCAAGCCACCGTGAGACTCACAAATTGTTTAGCCGTATCCATCCCATCTCGGGGTCTTTATCCTATCTTTGCTCGTAACGATATGCAAGTTTTTTTCTGCAATTTGTTCCCACTATCGATTCACGCTATACTGTTTGTACTTACAGCAAATGTGCGAGTTAGCCTTTAGAAGAATGGCTGGATGACCTCTGCCGTCGTCCTGGAGTAGGTCAGGAGAGGAGTGGTCTGACACAGACAATGTGAGGCGCCTACTAGTCCCGGATCAGGCACCGATTCACCGAACCAATGCAGCCTGGGACTTGCTCGAAGCCAAGGACACTGATGTTTTAATACCCAGGGGCTACACATTAATTGGCTGGCCGATGTGAATTGGATGAAGCCATTCAAGAATGCGCTCCGCTGCCTTTGGTCGTCATACTTCCAGGAGGGAGCGTTGACCGCGAAGGGCAACCCTCGGGAGCCGACGCGACAGGACTTCGTGCAGTTTGTCTCGAAGGCATGGGCCTCCATTTCTGAAGACACTGTCAAGTTGTCTTTTAAACGATGTGGGGCGTCCACCAGTCTGGATGGCTCTGAAGACGGAGAACTGAACGACAGACTCGCGTCACTGGACGATAGGGCCGCGGTGGGACCCAGCCATCAGGAGGGCCTCATTGACGAGGCACTGGTGCTGATATTCGACAGCGACGTGTCGTTTAAGGGCTTCAGCGGCGACGAATAAACATATTCAGTGCTTTCAAATGTATTTTTATCATTATTTTTGTGGTTTTAGGAAATATTCTCAAAGATTTACCCACCTGACTTTTTTCCCCAATAATCTCCCGCGAAAAGGTGGGCTTTCATTCAGGATATTACGGTAGTTATTTACATTACAGTAAACGTTCGTTAGTTCGACCTCGGTTAATTTGACTTTTCGTTTAATTCGATCGTGTTCAAAAGTCCCGGCGAGCACCCCTACATTTCTATGGGGGAGAAGTTCGATAGTTCGAACTCGGGAAGACTCTGCATCGGATAATTCGTCCCGAGCGAATGCGCGCGGGCTCACATTGCACGCCACCACGGCAGAAAAACCACCAACGTACAGCTAAACACAGGCCCTTTGCTGCAAAGCCGAACGTGCGCAAATATGCGCCTGCTCCTCTACGCGGTTGAGGTGAATTGTAGTAAATGACACGAGCCAGCTCAGCCTATCTGGCGCGGAGTAGCGCGGAGAACGTAGCACGTGATCAGGCACGCACGAGCCAGCGCACGCTCTCGAAGCGTTTTTCTGTAGCATCGTGTGCACCTGAATCTTGCGCACCTGAAAGCGTGAGTTCTCTTTTCCCTTTTTTTTTTTTTGTTATTTTTCTTTGTCGCACGACCAGCTTGAAGCTTTCTCAGCGTGTGCTCTCAAAGCGCTTCTCCGTAGCATCGTGTGCGGTCCATCTTGCGCGTCCGAAAACGCAAATTCTCTTTTCCTTTTTTTTTTTTTCGTTTTCTTTTTGTCGCCGAATTGATTTTGGCTTGGCGCCAAAGTCGGCTCGTAAAACTCACTTTTTTCGTTTTATATATTTTTTTTGTAGTGAGCGATTTTCTGGGGACATGACGTTTAGTTACGTTGCGTTCGGAAGCATGCTTTTGGACACGCGTTTTAAGCGCAGACGGCATCAGACCATCCGTGAGTACTTTGGACAATAAAAGAAAGTTTAATTTTAACCGTTTTTCTGTCTTTTTTTTTAATTTGATCATTCGGATAATTCGATTAAATTTCAAGTTTCCGTCGAGGTCGAATTAACGAAAGTTTACTGTATTTGGTAGGGGACAATCTAGTCGTGGAATTGCAGGGACATTGAGCAGAGAAAGAATACCACAAATTGTTCAATAAAACAGAAGAAGGTTCCAGAATCGGTCAAACAAATCACGCAACTAATAAAAAAAACTTTTTTTTTTTTTTTACGGGAGGGGAGTGTTTATTTTGTGATAAATGTGTCTTAATGTAGGGTGTGTACTTTCCGGTGTTTATTTGAGAGAAAAATCGGCGGATGTTTTCGGTGTTTACTTACTTTCGAAACACCGGTGAATTTCAATGGAACATCTCACGACGAGGCTAAAATCGGTGATTATCGGTGGAAAAAAATGCGATTGGTCACAGACAGAGTTCCAATTTTCTTCACATATTTCATACACTTCTTCTCAAGGAAGCATCTATTTCTTACACTTGGTTAATATGGTAGATGCAAGCATGCTTCGAAGGCTTGCATCCGTCATGGCAGCACGTTCCTTGCGGTTCACAACCGGCAATTTTGAAACGCACGCTCCGCATTTGCTTTGGACACAGGAAATCACAAAATGTCCAGCGGGGCTTGGGACAGTAGTGGCCAGTCAGGTAAATGAAGTTTCCAAAATAACACTGGATCAACGGTGCTAGTCACAGCATACTGGCGGTAACAAAGAAACTCTGAATCTAGGTCGCTCAGCTTGCGCTCGTCTCGGAGGACCAGCCGATAGATATTTTCATAAGGCACAAATCCCTCTGGCAGCTCCACTTTTATGCCCGGATTAACAATTTGTACGCGGAACCATAACGACGATTCATCCATGAAATCTCTAGCGTAGTCATCCGGAACTTTCTGCTTGCGTCCCATCCTGGTGGCATTCTACTCCGCGTGACGACGATACTTGGAGTGTTCGACGAAGGAAAGCAAATCTCACGTTGAGAAAACCCGCAGACGCGGGACGGACGCGCCTTCTCAAACATGTCTGGAAATTTTTTACAGAACAAAACCCTTTTTTGTTTCTTCAAAAGCCCATGAAGTTTCCCCAAAAGCCCACAACGCATCTCAGTTCTCAAAGGTCAGTAGCCCTGTACGACACGAATGTTAGCAGTGTCTTCCAGGAACTACAGCAACCTCTGAATACATGGCTTGCACCGGCATCACTCGGCCAGGCATAATGGGGAAAGGGCACGTGAGAGCGTACCCTCCTCTGCGTTAATTTTTCCACAAAGGGGGCCATGGGAGACACAATGGGGGAAGGCGTGTGAGAGCTTAGCTTCCACTGCGGTAACTAGACGCTTTTGACCCCCAGAAAGGAGGGCGAGATAACACGTTTGACAAACCTCTTCGGGGAAAGGGTTTCGCTAGGTCGGAAATATGCAACGACTGGTGTTTTTCAGTTTTAATCAGGGCGAAAATGTCCGACCACCGGTGTTTTTCGGTTTTAACCGATTTTGTATTTTCGTCACCGACGGATGTTTATCGGTGTTTATCGGTTAAAGCCAGGAAAATACACACCTTACTTATATGTCACTTTAAAAAAAAAACAAATTCTTAGGAGTTTAGTGTCCCTTCAAGGGTTAGCTATTTCATCTAGTCAGTTGTAGGAGGTTATTAGTGTTTTTTCTTTCTGCATTGCCCCAGACAAGCTACCGAGGTGCATGACGGTTTGGGATTCTATCGTTGGTCTTGTGCTTCGGGAGTCCCAACTCCGTGCCATGACGTTCGACTGTAGAAGCGAGTTCGTCATCGCGTCACTTGCTATGCTCTGGGAGCGCGAATCAGATGCTAGACATTTTAATAACAGTAAAGTTTATTATATCAAAAAATCAGCAGAGCCCATCCTTTGGGAATGATTATCTACGTTAATGCGAATAGCATCAAACGGTGCGGAGTTATGCGCGTTCGTCAGGTGGCCGGCACACTCTAGATACGCCAGCCCACTCTTGAGGCGATTCTAAATTTGTTGACACTTTCACAGCCCTGCGCACGATCTCCGCAGCCCAGCACGTGCGTTTGTGTCACTTAGGAAGGCGAGCAAAGCACGCGCCATACGCACAAACACTCAAAATGGTACCGACCAGACTTTCTGGCGTCTCAGCTAGTCTCAACCAACGGTACTCTAAACGGTTGTTTATATCTTTACCATAGGACGCGCTTTACAGCGCTGTCACAGCTACCGGTGCGCGCACGTTCCATGCACGAGGGCTCATTCCGCTCTCGTGAGGCTGAGCACGGCCGCTACATCACCCTCTCCTGAGCGCGGGAGAGGGTGAGCTAGCGGCCGTGCTCAGCCTCACGAGAGCGGAATGAGCCCTCGTGCATGGAGCGCGCGCGCACCGTGCTCTGTTAGCGCTGTAGCAGCGTCTTATAGTAAAGATATAAACAACCGTTTAAATGCGTTGAATGACTGCCTTCATAGCTCTGTGGTTAGCGCGTCTGCCTGCTGATCAAAGGGTCAACGGTTCGAATCCCAGCCGGCGCCGGTCTTTTTTTATTTATTTATCGACCCGCGGCGTAAGAGGTTAGATAGCCAGATAGATAGATACATAGACGAAAAGTGTGTGAAGTAGCCAAAGAATGCTATTCGCATTAAAACAGTGTATACAGAGTATTCTACCAACAACGCCGTCGAAGTCGAAATCGTCTGGTTGTCGGTCACGAGGGAGTTCAAGCAAGGGGTGTCCGGTCACCAAGTAGCTGGTCGCATTCCCCCAGAACATTCTCCTGGCGTGCTTCCCACACGACGATCCCAAGCTGCCACATTAGGAGCCCCAAACTTAAGAGCGTGTTTCCTGCGGTTCCCACTGCTTTTGCTGGGATATCGGGTCTAAGTGGCCAATAGGACCGAAGTTGCGCTCGTATCGTTCAAGGGTCTGAGGATATCCACTCGTAGTGGGAGTGGGAGGGCCTTTCGGTCGATGTACAGTGCCGTCCTCTCGCTGGTGCCCACGCGCGGTTGTGGCGGTGAACCGACGCGAATGCAACGACCAGCATTTGGAACAACGGTCCCCATAACGCGCAG
The DNA here is from genome assembly GCA_037355805.1 of Ixodes ricinus. Classification (NCBI taxonomy): domain Eukaryota; kingdom Metazoa; phylum Arthropoda; class Arachnida; order Ixodida; family Ixodidae; genus Ixodes; species Ixodes ricinus. Next base: position 106,253 of record JAZHYW010052761.1, read on the forward strand.
TGCTGCCGACCGGCTGCAAGGAAGTCGTTCGCTTGGCGTGCAGGTGTATGCGGACGAGCGCATCACCAGCTGCATGCTTCAGTGGGAGGGCCTCCCCCGCAAGGGGGTCCCGCTGCTGTTCCACGGCGTCTGCGGGAGGGACCTGAGGGAATCGTCCAATCCGTCCTACTACAACCCGGAGGAGGCCAAGGTGGTGGTCGACTATGCCACCACCCTGCTCCAAGGCAAGAGCGGCTTAGGCGTGCACATCAGGGAAGAGGACGTCGGCATCATATCGCCTTACCGAAAGCAGGTGCGAAAGCAGGGAGTCGTACAAACACATCCCATATGTCGAGGCCGTAATGCTGAATGCGTCGCCTAAAGGTTTACATGAAGCACAGATAGGACAAGGATGCTGTGGCAGCGTTCAGTTAAGACCCACGTTTGACCAGCGAGAATACGAGTGCCAGTCGAACGACAACTCTGCGCTTGTGTTCAACCTCTGCCCCGCTGTGACCTCCTTTAGGTGGCGCTGAAAATTCGGCACTACGGCCTTGCCGTCTAGGAGGTGTTGGTCGTACGCAGCGATCCTTGCATGTAGGAACATTCCCGGTTTGTGAAATTCCTTTAATGCTTTAGCCTTAGTGCCCCGGTACTTGCGCTGACCTTGGTACTGGTTTGGACTAAGCAAAGTTTGCAACATCGCCACGTGATGGTGCCACAGCCGCACCTGCTGTGGCAACTGGCTAGGAAACGCCTTTTGCAAGTGCAGACAGATGGCACGCGGGGTGTGGAGTGCGTGCTTTGGACGCCCTTGGAAGCTCCTGCCGCCAGCTTCGGAGACCTGGGGATACACACAGGCTGCGGTTTTGTTCTTTGACCCAATGCATGGGTGTCAGCCCAACCAATGAAGGACACCGTACAATGCCACTCATCGTGATGAGAGACTTCATTAACGTTGGAGGTGGACACGACCAGTGGCTGCTAGAGCACATGCGGTCTTGGTACGGACTGACGCTGTGCACGGACACTAACGAAGCTACGTCGTGCAACGGCACCACTAGTGTATATAGATTTGATCTTTGGTCGCCATGTACATAACATTCAAACGGCGGCTTATGTGGCATACTTCACGTTGCACAGGCCGCTCATGTGCATGATCTATCTGCCGTAGGATTAAAGACGCGTTTGCGGTGAATAAATACGCACAACCAAATGGCTCCGTCTAGTTACGCCAGTCGCGCGCACGTCCTCCATGCACACGCTAAGTGAACTGATCTGCTGGCACCAGGAAGAAGAGGTGTTTCAGGAGTGCTCATCCTGCAGAAAAGTGCCGGGAGCCTCAATTCATCATGCTTTGTTATATACATATACAGTGAAACCCATTTAGAACGAACCCACCTACAGCGAATTATTGTAGATATCGAACTCACGGAAAATTTAAATAAAAATGCATGTAAAAAGGTATGTTTTATAATGAACAACAGATTGGCTATATCGAACTTTTTCCCTCGGGAAGGCTTCTAAAAACGCGCATGGAATCGTCTTCCAGCCTGTCCCTTCCCCCAAAAAAAGAAGTAGGAAAGAAAGAAAATTCCAAAAGCTGAAGCTGCAAACAAAATTGAGCGATAAGAAGCAATTGAGAAGGGAAGAAAGCCAAAAAATACACTCTGCACATACGCACGCTGACACAAAACTTTTTATCCCAAAGCGCTTGCCCACGAAGAAAACAAACTCTGCACGCATGCAAAAAAAGAAAAGAAAGTGCCGCCTCGGTGGCTCCGAGGCGAGAGCGCTGGCCTACGGATCCCCATCTGGCGGGTTCGAATCCCGGCCGAGGTGCCCGCAATCTGACGGAGGCTGATTGCGGAGGAGGCGCCGTGTAACCGAGCTTTCGGTTGCACGTCAAAAGATTCCCAGGTGGTCCAAATTAATCCTCAGTCCTCCGCTGGGGCGTGCCAGATGCCCGTCGTTGGTTTGGCACGTAAAACCCCCAAATTTTAAAAGAAAGTAGCGTTTTGTTTTAGGGTGGAAGTGAAGAGATGAGAAAGAAAGAGAAGCTCTCGCCTTACAACAAACTCATCGTAGAAGTTCGTTGTAAATGTTTTTTGCTATATCGAACTACTTGCTATATTGAACTGATTGTAGTGTTTCCTGCTGTTCGTTATAAACGGGTTTGACTGTATATATAACCGCTGCACGAAATGGTAATGCATTTCTTCGAAAATCAGCGTGGCAGCAGCAGCAGCAGCGATTTCGGCCCATTTTCTGGGTCCAGGTCCGTCCTTCCATATCCTTGTGTTGGAACATTTTTAAATCGGAAACATACATTCACCGTACAATAATAATCTTATAAAATAGTGTAACATGCATCATGGGCCACCCAGCTACTTGGTTAATATAGATTTCCAAAGTCTCTGAGTAGCCTAGCACTCTGTGAGTCCCTTTTAATGCTTCTGGAACTGTACAGGTTCTGAAGATTCGGACCCTGTTGGAGAAGCGTGGCCACGGTGGAATTACTGTGGGATCGACAGAAGAGTTCCAGGGCCAGGAGAGGCTAGTGATCATCATCAGCACTGTCAGGAGCAACCCCAACCTCCTGGGAAACGATTTCCGGCACGATGTAGGCTTCCTTAGGAACCGCAAGGTACGGCAACTGCTGCTTCCACTTTTTGTACTTCTTGTTTTTGTCTGCATTACAAGATATGAGATCTGACAAACGATCATTCAGTCAATGTTTATTTTGACACAAGTGTTGGGGTTTTACCACAATAATAAAGAAACATGAGTTGTGACTTCCCATACGTATGAGGAAGTACCTAACTCTGTTTTGAAGAGTATTAAATCAGATTTCATTTATCTTTAGAAGTGCAAACTCAGGAAGTGCAAATACTAGAGTTGTGTAAATATTAGGAATTTTCTAATAGTAGTTTCGAGTATTGAATAGGGGTGTGCGAATATTCGAAACTTCGAATACTTCGCGAATAATGCTTGCTATTCGATTCGATTCGCTTCGAACGTTCGCTGTTCGAAGTATTGAGTTCTTCGAATACTTCGGAAACTACGAATAACGCGGAACTCGCCTATTAGTGTCAACTCGCGGTAGAGTTCCCTCTCTTGATTTTGGACTGCGCAATATGATTTCGAGCTTGGCAAACCCAAAAGCCAACCTAAGTTCCTTTTTCTTATTTTGTTTTTTATATGATGCACTGGAAAGTTATTTGCGGTAGCGCGATCTATCCTCTGCTTGCCATGATGTCTGGATTCCGGAGTTGGCGAAGTGGTCGTGACGCGGACACTGCGATAGATTTGATGAAGTTTGCAACCGCACGTGCATCGTCGAAGCACAAACGCGACGGACCACTCTCACTATTATGGATTCGGATATGGATTTACGGCTGACCTCGGTTGTCGGCGATATCTGGCTCGTGTTATTTTCCGGTTCATCAGTTTGCCGGTATTCCTTTTATTATTTATTTCTACCCGTTTTCACTGATAAAAGTAAAACTTGCTCCCTCCGCAAAAAAACAAACAAAAAAAACGATGTATTTTTAATTTATTTCTTTTTTGTGTCGCCCTCTATCGGCAGAACTCTTGCACACGGAAAGAGATGGCGCAAAGTCAGAGCGTCTGCGCGGCGCAATCGCACGATCATCGATCACCTCCAAAACCATCCAAAACAAATTAGGTTGTCTACGTTTATACAGCCTAAAACTTGGTCTGCCTCAACGGGCGACGAGTTTCCTAGCTGTGGATGAGAAATTTAGCCAGTGCAGTACAACCGCTAGCCTGGGGTCTTTAACGTGCACCACGCAGGAGTGATACACGACCGCACGCCGATACGATGCTCATCCAGATCGAAACGGGCAGGGGTGGGGATTGAGCCCAGGATCCCTGGGTTCTGCAGCGCGAGCTTTCGCTCCACGTGCTCCGAGCTGGTGTGCGCTAGCCCACTCGGCCACCGATCCCCCAGCACGATCTCCAACTCTGCTGTGGCCTGCCGACCCGCCTGCGCTTGTGTACTTCGGTTTACGTTCACGTGGTTTCGTTCACCCGCTTAAAAGATTTTGCACAAAGTCGGTGCAGCTGCGCGGCGCAGTCTTCGACTTTGTATTGTGGCTTGCCGACCCGCCACCGCTCGTGTATTTTCGTTTACGTTCACGTAGTTGCGTTCGTCCGCGACGCGATCTCCGACTGCGTTGTGGCTTGCCGACCCTACTCCACTTGTGTATACCTTCATTTACGTTCTGCACTTCACTCCTTGAATGGTGTTTTACTGACTGATATTTTATTTCATCTGTTTTTTTATCGGTCACATCTGTGACATTTTTCTTATTGCAATAAAACTGACATTTTTATAAATGTTTGTTGAAAACAAAAAGTCCAGTTGTGTTTTGATTGAGCATCCTTGTTTAAAAGGCAACACTGCTCCTAGAGCTTTTTGTTTAACTTGTGATTCAATCATAGCTTATCTGCCATTACAATCTGACTACAAATATGTACTTGGGTCTGATGTAACCTAATTAGGTTTGGTAGTATTGAAAATTAAATTTGCAAAGTTTATGGGAAGGATTAAGACAAATTGAAATACTGAAATAAGAAAATAAACATATACCAGTGAGTAAAGGGTGTAGATAGTTCACTCAGAAATAATATCAAAAAACATCCACTGACCCATTTTACTTCGTTTGTAAGAGAATATTTTAAGATAAGAGACTTGTTTAATGAAAATCGTTCAGGACAAGACGATAAGTGCATGTCAATCTTCAAAAACCACAATTAAAAAAAAGAAATGTTTTCTTAGTACATTTTTGCCTCAAAGAGCAGTGTCTCCCCTTAATTCACATCAAATAGAAAATATTTGTTTTAAAAAATGTTCTTATTCGAAACTACTATTCGTATTCGAAAAATATTCGATTCGATTCGATTCGTAACCTTTATTATTCGATTCGATTCGCTTCGAAAGATTTTGATATTCGCACACCTCTAGTATTGAATAACTTCTCATTCGAAACAAGCGTTAGAAAATTCATATATTTGCACAACCCTGGTATTTACACCTCTGGAGTTTTTATTGAGCCTCTTTCTTCCTTACAGAGGTTTAATGTCGCTGTGACTCGAGCAAAATCGCTGCTCATTGTTGTTGGAAACCCTCACACTCTGAGCAAGGATCCTTGCTGGAGGAGGCAAGTACTACTGCACTTTGTTCTTTGTGGCATTACAAGTTTTTAAAGCATATAATCCTTGTCATTGTGAGATCTTGATGTTGCATTAGACTGTGCTGATTCATCCTGGAGCTCAAGCTCATTAACAGTATAGTTCAGCTTACCGTGGAAACCTGCACCTGGGAAATCAAGACGATTTGCACTACAAATATTGCAGATTTTTTTGGCTGAGTACTGTATGCTTGCACTCTGGACACACTCGCGTAATGAATGAGCCCCCCTTCATAATGAACACACCCCATTTTTGTCCTTCAATTGTCGAACTGCGTCTGACCCAGCCAGCCACCAAGCCTGCCAAGTCAAAGTAAAGCATGGCAGCATGCATGCGTGAATTATGACTGCTATGGAAGTGGGAAATTGTGGAACTGACCTACAGCACAGCTGCGCGGCACGTGCAGCTCTCGAAGATGTTTCTTTCATCGGATACATTGATCTAAACAAACACGCTACGGTCTGTAGTTAACTTTTGGATATTTAAACCGTGGGAGTGGTTAGGCTTCCCAGGCGAAAACCATTCCAGCTGGATTATGGAACTGGAAATGAGGCGGTCCAGCTGGAATCCAGCTGGACCGCCTTATTTCCAGTTCCATAACTCAGCTGTAAGTGGACTGATTTTTACCAAGGTTAAGTCATTGTTTTCTGTGATGAGATGCCACTAATCCAGAAACTACTATGAGCATCGTTTTTCTTCGGTGTAGAGAATGCCAAAGGAGCCCAAGAAAGCTAGTGATTTGTAGAGCATGGTTACTATGGTGCGAGATCTATGAGTGGAGACACTCCATAGTGATACCCCTGTCAGATAGGCACCTAAAATGACATTTATGCAGAATGTGCAAAATGCACAAAATATTGGCCGAAGTAATAAATGCATCCCCTAAATTTGTGTCACATTTTCTGGCAAAAGGTGTGTTCATTATGCGAGTAAATACAGTAGATGTACGCTAGCTAAACTTTGATTCCACGAGTTCCTTTGAAATATTTCTGGACAAAAACTGAAGCCAACATTGTCTATCCTATTTTTCCTAATGCTGCTTTCAAGTGGAACACTCAACTCAACATGTAGTTAAAGACAAGATGAGCAGCATTCGTCTTTGGCAAGCGGGCATATAGGAACTAACAGATATTGAGCATGTGGAGCGGCAGCTCATGCTGAAAACTCTGGTCGTCGTAAGTCCAAGTTTCTGCGGGTTTTGCTGCGGGCTGTCATTCTACTGGTGTGTATTTGTGTCACATGCCTGATGCACATTGATCCTGATAGCACAAAAGAATAGAACCTTAAGCTACTACATCTTTAGCAGACCCCCAAAAACAAATTGATCCAGTGAAATGCAACAACTCAGTAACATCGCCACAGCCCTCGATTCCCGTCGGATGTCACGTGATGTCCGACGGGAATCGTCGAATGCCGAACTTATGTACATTGCATCGTGAAATGCTGAACCTGCCGCTTTTGCGATCTGCGGTATCCGTTCCCGTGAGATGCGAGTCTGTTGGGGATTCCACATTTTTGTCCGCAATCAACGCATGCGATATTGATTCCCGTAACACGCGAGTTGTTCCCGCGTGTATGTTGCACCATAACAATCGTTACTGCTGCATCCGTGACCTACAGTATTCATTCCCGTGACATCTGCGAATGTGTGTACGATATCGGTTTCCTTGACAGGCAAGTTTTTAGCAGGTTCCCGCGTGTTTATTGCACCATAAAAGCTTGAATCTGCTAGCGCTTGCGATCTGCGGTATCCGTTCCCGATGAGATGAAGTTTTCGGCGGGTTTTGCGGGTCCGCCAGACCGTGAAATGCGAATCTGCTGCTTCCATAGCCTGCGGTATCTTTTCCGCGACACAGGTAGCAGATTCTTGCGTGTTTATCGCATCGTGAAACGCGATAAACGCAAATTCCCGATTGTCACATGGTTTGTAGTGGGTGCCCCGTTTTTTATCATTAATTTTTAATGAAGTTTTGCAGTCGCATTAGGATGTACAGCCTGCGTGCTGGCCTCGAACGCTTCCTTTCTCATCATTAGGAGCTCAGAACACAAAAAAATAAAGCGAACGGAAAATGAAGTTTTCACATACTCTGTTTTGCTTTCCTTCTGCTTCTTCTGTGTTCGAAATCACAAACTGTTAAACCGTCGACTTCATCTTCGCTTCTTAGATAATTTCACGTGCCGTACATCTGAACGTCACAACGCATAAAGCAGATGCTGGAAGCACCATATATTCCCGGAAAGGTCGATTGTGGTTCACTGTTTATGTACAGAGCCTGCATGCCCACACATTCCCGCGGTGAATGCATATAGCCAACCAGTTCTCTGAATATCACTTTTGACTGTGTCAACAATCTGTAAACCTAAAACGTGCACATGTATAATTTTTTTTTTTTTTGAAGATGGCTTTATATTTTAGTGGTCTCTTTTATATACAGCAGCATTGTGTGTCACCGGCTTAGTCAGTGCCAGCCGAAGAAGCAAACTTATGTGGGGTGCCTCCAACCTGCTGTGTTATGAAACAGACTGGCACAGTCCAACTATATGGAAAGGGTCGTGGTTTGTTCCAGCCTCATTCCGTGGGGAACCTCGGGTGTCCGGCACTTGAAGTTCCTTGCGGAGCTTTCTGACCGCTCTGACCCGTCATCTGTTGCTCATATTGTCACCCCTTGTTTCTGTCGTCTTCCTTCTCGCATTCCTAAGGCGTCAAAACATGTGCATGCAAGACGTTGTATGTCTGGTCTCGTGACTATTTACTAAAAACTAACCATGCTGCTTAAAGTTTTTTTTTTTTTACATTTTATTATTTTGTGAAATTTGCTTGCTCATTTATATCACAATTTGTGGTCTCAACTATGTGTCCGTGCAGCATGTTCTTCACCGTGGAGACCCCACAAAAAGTACGTGGCAGAAAACTCTGCTCTTGGTTAGATATCTCGAAGACAGCGGTGCTTGTCCGGACCCGAGGAATTATTTGTAAAACATGTTTCATCCTTTTCAGGCTTCTTCAATTCTGCGTAAGGAAAAGAGGGCCTACAAGGGCGTGCACTTCGGCGAAAGAGCGGACTGCACCGAAGACCCGAGACAGCGTTTTGCAATGGCTGGCATCGGTGAGATGGCCCCACTGTGTCCCTGTGGTGTTATGGAAAAAGTGTTTTTCTTATGCGCAAGCACCAGTATCACTGTTTTGCAGGGCAGGAGAAACTGTGGGCCTGTTATTTCCTGTGGCTAGATTGTGTACCTCTGTCATATTTTTGTTGCACCTTTTGTAGAGGTACAGAAAGCCTACGTCTTGTCTTGGCACCGTCTTTCTATATACTGTTGTCATCTCTAGAAAACAGCAAGGTTTGCACATAATTTGTGTAAGGCCGATTCACACGACGGACTGATCCGCGGACGGATTGATCACGTGACGACATATCCGCGGCTTGTCCGTCTCCCGAGCTGCATCCACACGAGGGAGATTATCAGAGCGCCAGCGCAGGACAGACCAAACCTGTTCGCCGCCCCACAGTGCCTTGAAACTCCAACATGCCGCACCGTGGGCACCATTGTCCAAGAGAGAAATCGACGTTTGCTACCGCGAGTAAAGAATTGTACGAGACTAAACACCGTGATAGGCTTTGCGCAAAACGCCACTAGCTTTACTAACCCAAAGCATGACAGTGACACAGGCATGGTCCTGCTCGAGAAGGCCTTGGCGAGAAGCGATGAAGTTCTGGGCTCGCTGGAGGGGCGTTTGGAGATGCCTTCACGCACTCCACGCTCGTGCACAACACTCAAGCACTACACCACAGCCACCAGAGAGGTCTTGCTCGGTGAAATCCTGATTGACGCGAAAGAATTATTGCGACGGCTAAGGACGAGTTTGTGGCGGAGCTTCTTGACACGGACTCGGAGAGGGACCGAACTCTGCGTCGCGTCAGCTGGACAAACTTTCTGCAGTTTTTTCACGTGTGGAACCAGAATCGCGCGACAAAATGAACCAGCAAACGCACAAAACACAACGATGCGCCATTTTTGTTTTAATCGTCCAGAAAGAAAAAGAAAGAAAACCCTGTACCGTTGCCAGACTAAACGCTTTGAAGTCAATCTCCCGCCAAACATCCGCGAGTGAAAAAGCGCTCAACTTTATCAGTCCGTGCGTCGGCGGACGAGGAGCGGATCGCAGAGTCGGTGAAGTGCCGGTCACGAGTACGCGGTCGATGGACGAAAATCGTGATTGGTCCGCTCGTGGTGAATCGGCATGTTTACATTGCAAGGTTTGCCGTAATTTACCAGACTTGGTTGTTTGAACAAAACAGAATGCTGTTTCATTTTGAATGCGCGTTTTTTGATAAAACGGCAAATAACCGATCTTAAATGCACATACTTCGCAGACATACAAGAAAGAAATTAATGTATTTACTCGCGAGAATGAACAACACTTTTTTCCCGAAAAATGTCGATGCAAAGTTCTTGGCGAAGTAAAATTTTTGCGCTCGAGATTACACGGATAATGGGATCACTTTATCCCGAAAAATCGATGTGACCTCTTGTCTCTTTGCAGCCGTACGCCAGCAGCTCCAAAAAATTAAGCGGCATGGCGATGCAAAAAAATGCTCCTCTCCATGCTTTTTTTTTTCTTGCCTCGTGTTTTTTTGTTTTTTTCACTGTCTTTTCGCAGGTTAATTTGTTTTGCCTGCCGCTGGCTCGTGGATTCGCGACCTCCCTGCACTCTAGGATACAAAAGTGTGTTCATTTCTAAGGGCTTCGTGCTTCTCTTTCCAAAGTGCGAGGAGGAGGCGAGGGCTGGATGCCTCTCATGAATGTGCGCTTTGCTTAGGCGAGGGCCTCGCCTTTCTTTCTTATCTCCTTGTGCTGTTAACTCAAAAACCAAAACTGCATGTTGGGTAAAAGGGAAAAAAGCTCCTCTCTTATGTTTTTCTTTGTTCTTGGTTCACTGTGGATTTTTTTTTTGCCGCTCTCTGCAAGCTGTTGCTGTTATTGCTTTGCTTGAGGCGAGGGCTTCTCAGCTTCTGTATCTCTATCTACTCCTGTGAGCGCGCGGCACTGCGCGACCGCAAAACCAGACTGCGTTGTGCCAAAAAAGAAAAAAAAAATAAGCTCCTCTTTAGTGATTTGTCTTTTCTCTTGGTTCCGTGGATTGTTTTTTGTTTTGTGTTTTTGCTGCCTTTTGCTGCTGTTTCGTTTCCTGCTTCTGCTTAGGTGAGAGCTTCTCCTTTCTCATCTCCCTAGCACCGCGTGTTCCCAACCTCAAACTGACTGTACCAAAAAAAGCTCCTCTCTATGTTTCTTTTTTTTTGCTTCCGTTTTCGATCTTTTTTTTTTTGTTTTTTAACGCCTTTTGCAAGGCGGCTTTGTTCGCCCACGCTGCCCATGCATCTCGCGACCTCGGGGCTGGCACCAGGACAGAAAAGTGCACTCATTTCTGTAGCGTGGGGAGAGGGGGTCAAAATTTTGGCGATCCGAGTTGAGGGTGCGTATGACACGCGAGTGAAAAGAAGATGCAAAATTTTGAGAGCCGACTTTGGGGTGTGTTATGACATGAGTGCGGTTCATTGTGCGGCTACATACGGTAGGTAACGCCTTCTACAGGAGCCCAGCATTTTAATACCAGTGAAAACGAGTGTATCGGGATGATTTTAAGTCATTGCCCAGCGGAAAGCAAAAATCACAACCTCGCCACATGGAAGCTCTCCCGCTTTGGCAGGTGAATACGAGTACATGCTCAAATGCCTGAGCACGGCGAGATACCAGTGGCCAGAAACCCAATTTGGGAAGGCTTCCAGCCCTTGAACGTATTAACTCACCACCTGTTGAGTTAGCCTTAACACTACACGTTGCCCAAAGTCAAACCGGTTGCAATCCTCAGGGCGGCAGACTGTGTCTAAGGGCTGTCTGCACTGAGCCCCTAGGATCAGGACAGGTCATCCAGAATGGTGCCGTATTTATCTCGTAAAATTGTCCAGAACGAGGCATCGAAGGTAGAAGCTAGTTGTCGACAACTTTTGCAATCAACAAAATCCCTTGGCAAGACTGATCGCTAAGAATCCCCGGAGAAGGGGAACCAGGGGTAAGCACAAATCTCCAAACACATCTTGTTGACTGGTGCGCGACCAAAAAATCCCATCTGAAGTCCTGTATCGAACCAGGGACCCCGGCTGCGATTGATACTTTAGACCCATGTTATATGCAAAACGGTCTCCAAACCTCTGTCTTAAGAACATAGCTTCTCAGGTGCGCCTCTGTCAAAGCATGAGGCAGTGGAGAAAAGCAGCCTTCTACGTTAGGATGCCGATTCAGGAACTCCTCTTTGTTTCGCATTCCGCCATTAAGGCCGCATGGAAGGGCTATCTTGCCTGCGTATCGACTTCAGATACACAGTCACGTGTTTCGCAGCACAGAGTCATAAGTCCGCCCGGCTTCGGTGGCATTACCTGGCGGCAATGAATGCTGAATGAATGGAAGCACTTGGCACAATACGGGCCGCGTGGAAGCCAGCAACAGCTGATGCCGTTTTACTGAACGCCGCCTGCTAGCCGTGGTGCCGGTCGTGGTGTGTGGTTTCCGTGTCATCGCATTCGCCGGTAGCGCTTGTTGGCAAAGACGACGGCTGAGACACGCCAACGGTGATTGAGCAACGCTGGCACAGGACGTATCTTCGCATTTATTGGGATCGAAGCGGCGTGCAAATAAGCAAGATAAATTTTATTTGAACTGCATGGGTCAGCGATATCCTAGTTGGGGCCCGACATGCCTTTGCTAGGTCTTTCCTGCTGAACTTTTTGCGGAGACACGGGGGTGCCGCATTCAGAGAGCAAGCTCCGCTTGCAGAATATGCGGGCCCCTGCAAGAGCTGCTTAGACCGCCACCAGAAACTACCCGACTTAACGAGCGCTCGACAAGCGGGTTGGCGGAGGGGCCGTCTTTATGCATGCAGAGGCGGGCGACGGGCTCCAGTGCAGACGGATCACTCCTCGGAGTCACCGGGGCCGGGGCCAGGAATCCCGTGCCTTCACGCACTGTAGGAAAACTCCCGTCTGTGTGCGGGGCTGTGGATTTTGGCGGCCGAGCAACTAGCGACCGGAATCTGTCGGTGTTTCCTGCACGTCGTTCTTCCTCCAAAGCCCCATGAATCCTAGTGCGGGGTGACCAGTGAAGTGGTGGCTCCGCCGTCCAGATGGAAGAGAGTTTTTGACGTGGGCCCAGGTGCCCTCCACTGTGGTTGAGAAGGTGAGGGTGCAGCGAGGCGGCGTCATCTGCAAGCCCTGTCGAGAGCGCGACCCGACAGTCAGTGATTATTATTCTTGTTCCAAGGGCGGACCCACTCGGCTATTAGCCCTTGCAGTTGTCTAGCGTCACGGGTCTCCACGGGTTTGCAAGAAAACAGCACTGCTTGCCACGCTCCACACCGTCTGGAAAGCCCATTTCCAGGCCTTAAATACCTGCGATGGTAGTTTACTGCCGACCTGAACATACTCATCGTTTAATTCTACAGTGCACGCCTGCTGCCACCCATCTCTAGGTGCGGGGAGGCGTGCATTCTACCATTACATCCCAACAAAGGCTTCGTCCAATCGGGTTACTGTTTTACTTGCGACATCAGTCTCCCGCTAAATGAATGACGCGTGCTAGATGTTGTGGCTACCAGAGGTAGATGATTTTCGCGAGGTGGGGATGCGCTCAGGTAGCTGTCCGATGCGAAAAGGAACTCGCTCACTGAGACTCTGCGCCTTTGGCACTGAACGCTGACCGGCTTCCTCTTGGGCACCTCATAAGTCATCCACACCAATTGCACCTCCGCCTGTAGTGCCACCACAGATTTAGCGCGACTTGCGTAGTGGCCAATGCAGCTTCGCACTCTGGACACGCACGAGAACCGGGTAGAGGCCGGCGCCCTGAGCAAATTAACTGGCTTGGCAAGAGGGTCTTTCATGGCATCAAGGAACATGGCACAGGTTAAATGCCATGGCACTGTGATGCTAGCCTCTGGAAAATAAAGGGCGAGGGGGCCTGAGCAGGCAGAGCTGCGCTTCTTGTATTTATTATTTTATTTGATCCGTATTTTATATTTAGTGACACCATTCTAACAAACTCATTAGTTGTCGGTTTGGACCACACCATGCAACGCCCAACAAAAACAAACTCCAATCATATGACCATGAGTTCTGCAGCCCGGTTGGCGCCGTTACAGACAACAGAACAATCAAACCCAACAACAAAATGAAGTAACAAAGTGAATAAAAATAGAAACGAAGGGCCGTTGGATGCTCGACCGTGTTCGTTCATTGAGGAAGGAAGACTGACCGAACTGTTCGGAATATACTCGATTTTTCTTTTGCATTTTATAGGATGCCATGACGTCTTCAACCGTTATTTGACTGATTTGTTAATTTAATAACAAACAATGCTGGAACGAAGGAGAGAGAGAGAGTCTTGTCATCAGAATTCGTCACTGTTGAAATAAAAAAAGAAAGAATAGATGCACAATATATACATTGTGACCGTTATACTCCGCATTCGGCGAGCTCATGGTGCCGCGACAATTGTTAGGCTATTTATTTTGTTTCTTCAGATTTTTTATACATTGATGACTACTTAGAGCCTTCCACACCGCCCTCCAGAAGTTTCAGCAGTCCGGCATTCTATTACTATTATTGTCTGGTAGAGGCCTCTTCCTTTGCTCTGTTTCCTGGCTGCCATAAAATAGGGGGAATAGTGTGCCACAGCCATAAAAATATAAAACGTGTTGGTTCATAGTGAAGGATGGTTTGTAGACAAAATGCAAGTGTGGTTTCGGCGGTGTGGAGCGTGGCAGCGGGTGCTGCTTTCTTTTACACGTGGAGACCTGTGACGCTAGACCACTGCAAGGGTTAGTAGCCGGGTGGGTTTGCCCTGGAACAAGAATAATCACTGGCTGTCAAGCTGGCTATCGCAAGCTTGCAGATGACGCTCGCTTCACGCACCTCACCGTCAACCACAAGCTGCACTTTGTCGACCCGAACACTGGTGCGCACACCAATATGGTGGAGGACACCTGAGCCCACGTCAAAAATTCTCTTACATCTGGACGGCACGAGAGCCACCATTTCACTGGTCACCTTGCGAAGTTCATGTTTTGGAGGAGAGAGAAGGCATCCAGGAACACTGATAGATACCAATCCTTCGTCGCCGTGGCCGTCAAAATCTTCAGCCCCGATGCACACAGGTACCTTCCCTATAGTGCGGAGGACGAGGATTCTGGCGATCCCGGTGACTTCGAGTTATCCGCTGCGCTGAGCCCGTCCCCCGCCTGCGTGCATAAAGGCGACTTGTGTGCCAACCGCTTGCTCAAGTGCTCGTTACCTGTTAGCAGTGGCGGTCCTAAGAAGCGAAGGGGCGACTGCCCCCCCCAAATCGATCGCTTTTTATAATTTTTTTTATTTTGCAGCCTATATTGCGAGCAAAGGTTTATGCATGTTGCGCATTTCCGACTTGCAAACAGTGGGACTAACTAAAAAAAAAAAATCTTTATTCACAAAAAAGTGTGATGTCCCTTTTTTGTTATTTAAGCAGCAATTTCCTGCCCCCTAAAACCAATGTCTGGGACCGCCACTGCCTGTTAGGTTCTGGTAGCGGTCTGAACGGCCCTTTTTAGGGCCTTCATATTTTGCAAACGGAGCTGCTCTCTGAATGCGGCACTTTGTGTCTCCGTAAAAAAATTCACAGGAAAGACCCAGCAAAGGTATGTGGTCCCCAATAAGGATATCGCGCGTTATAATTCAAATAAAAATTTCTCTTGCTTATTTCGCACCTTTGATCCCAATAAATACCCACGTTGCAGTCGTCCCACTGTGTTCTCACTTGATCAATCGCCGTCGGCGTGTCTCAACTCGTCGTCTTTGCCAGCGGCGCACCGACGAGCAGCGGCTGATTTGACACACCACGTTCGGCTTTGGCTAGCAGACGGTGTTCGTAAAATGGTATCAGCTGTTGCTGGCTTCATTCGGCGTTCGTTGCCATAGTGACGGTGATGAAAGCAGACGGACTTTATGTTGCGGAAGAACGCTGCGGTGCAGTGATACGAGGTGCATGCCGAGGCCCTTCCCGCATGCTTTTCAATGGGCGGAACGCAAACAAATAGAGTTTGAAATAAAAACTTTACGCAGAAGGCTGCTTCATAATTTGACGAGCCTTACATGAAAAACGTGTTTTTTTGGCCATCCCGCGCCCCGTTTTTTTATCCGTTACATTTGTCTAGAGTATCAAACTGCCAGGACCTCTCCATTTCCAGTGGAGTGCTCTACCAACTGAGCTGACCAGGAGTTAGACATCGGTAGAGCAAACGGGTATTATGAGCTGCCAGCAGTCTACCACCAACAAGGGTGAACAGCCTGCATTTTAAGGTTACAATGATAATGCAATTAATGCAAAGGTGCAGGCAAGCTGGACAAGAATGATGATAATAATTCCCGGAGAAGGGGAACAAGGAGGACAAAAGACAAACACAGCTGATAAGACCTGTTTGCTCTACCGACATCTAATTCCTGGTTAGCTCAGTTGGTAGAGTGCTCCGCTGGAAATTGAAAGGTCCCTGGTTCGATAGGAGGACCGGGCGGATTTTTTTGTTCGCGCGCCAGTCACCTGTAGCTGTGTTTTGAGATCTGTGTTTGTCCTTTGTCCCCCTTGTCCCCCTTCTCCAGGGATTACTATCGTCATTCTCGCCCAGCTCGCTCGCACTTTCGTGTTAATTGCATTATCCTCACCTTTCAGCAACGCTGACGTTTTTCTTAGCATGCTCCGCTCTTTAAGGGGTCACGAACTAGCCATGCCTCTTGGCAAAACGTCAGCTGTAAGTCTCAAGCCGCACTGAATGGCTACTGCTGCCAATGCATCGTACAAAAGGCGGCCTGCAGATGCTGTCTGAGGCGTGTTTCTTGCTCGTACGACGAGCCCGTCATGTTATCTATGCAAGAGCTGTCTGCAGACACGTTCAAAGCATGCATGTGCGCAGACACTTGTTTCATAGTGTCTGCAGCGTCTTTGGTGCGACGTACGAGTAGCGATTGCATCTTTTAGCTCCCAGGAGTTTCCTCTTCAAGTTTGCATATACCAGTTCCAGTTTCTGAAGTGGAGAGATCACTTGCCACTTCCGTTTAGGTGACGGTCTGTCTGTCACGAAACCAAACTGCATTAGCCTAGTACTCGCAGTTTCTTTCGCTTCGCTCGGCTGCGCCGCTGCGGGGACCGTGAGAAGGTCTGCCCCAAGCCTCGTTCAACACGTCCCCCACACAGTGAGGTCCGTTGGGACCGACGACGTAATGGGCCTTTTGTGGTTGCTTGAGACTCGGAGGTCACGCCGGTTTTGGTGCAGCTAGTTGTGGCAGTGAGAGCGAGCAGTTGAGACATATTCGGCCGTGGCTACCTGTCTCGAGCCATTTCCTGCTTTGCCGGCATTGAGCAAGCATTGTCTAACGTTTGTGACCAACGTACATTCAAGCACCACAAAATGTGCCTTTCTACGCTTGCCCTTTGTTTTCTCTTACATTTCACTGTTATTTTCCGGAGTATTAAAGTATTTGTAAAATGATTGTAGAAGACAGTCCCCCTTTTATTACAGTAGTCTGCTCACTCTAGGTGGGTGTTGCTCTATATTTTATTGCAGCTATGTCCCACTTGTCTAAATATATTTGCAGCCCATTCATCATTTGCGCAGTGATTTACTTTATCGATCGAGCCATTGAAAAAAAAGTGTCGAGTACATTTGGTCCAGGTCCTTGGTAGCTTAGCCGCACTCGTTCGCTCTTTTCCTCATCACGCAAGCGACAAAGCACGCACAGTTACATTTTGGGCGTGGCCGGCACAATTACGAGGCTTTCCTACGCTCCCGGAGTTACCAAACTTCTCGAGCACAGAAAAATACTCTTCGAATTAAAGGGACCCAAAGTTTAAGCTTCAAATTACCTCGCATCTTTTACTAAAGAGTTGTGCGTACGATTGCCGGGGTACTGCACCCATTCTTCGAACAAACCAAAAGCTAGAATAATGCGACCGAGTGGACCAATTTCAAAACGTGCGGTGCCGTCCAGGGCACTGGAAGGAAGGAATGCTGGGCACGATCTGTACAGAACCAGTTGCACGGTCACTGACAGCATGAAAACGGCAGAGAGGTCCTTCCGTTTTCCTACCTCCAGTGCGAGCTTCCTGCCTTTAGTAACATTTTGGCATCTCTTGAGCTTTGAGCGTCCACGCACAGCCAAAGCGGGTGGAGGGCAACGAGCACGTGCTGAAGGTCGGGCTACTGAAAAAGACGCCCTGCTGTTCTCATCCTGTCGGCGATGATAGCAGACGACAAACTCGATGGAAGCAAGGTAGGCAAGCGGGCGAGGGCGGGCGAGCAACCGCGCCACCCGACTATCCCGGCCACTCTCTCGCCCTCGCTCTCCTCGGTGTCACGGGGTAGATATTGTGGGGGTGAGGAGGAGCGTGCAGGATTTTGCGTGCAGACCTTTAGGATTTTTGCAAACGTCCATTACCGAGAGTCGACCGTACGATGTTACAATCATGCGTCTTCGCACAGTAGTGTTCTTCTTCTCCGTTTTACGCAGTGGACGAAATCTCTCCAGAGGATGAGCTCGTCTTCGAAGGCCGCATTCCCATCACCCAGAAGACGCTGCAGGAGGAGCCTCGGTGGAGGGAAGAACTGTGAAATGGGTCTTCGGATATATCTCTTCGCATCGCTCACTGCCATTTGATCAGTTGCCGAGTGGACGCTCGCTTTGACGACGTATTTAGTGGGCTGCCTTTGCATTTGGTACATTGTGGTTCTTTTATTAGCCGTAGAGAGAATTATTTTGGTCGACAGTGACCATCGACAATTTGAATGGCATGCCCTTTGTGCAATATCACGGTACGTTAGCGATAAAATGGAAAGTATCTTCTTTTAAATCGAAGCTGTTTAGTTTTTACGCGAGCATTTGTTTACAATGTCATATATTGTACCGTTGCCACACTGGGGTTTACAGGGTAGCAAAAAATATTGAGGTGTAGATAAAACGATTTCTTTTTTCACATATTGTGAACAAATTTTGATACATACAAGTATACCTGTTTCATGTAAGTCACCTACGAATGTGAAATTATTAGAAGACTTTTAATGTATGCAGCAAAGAGTGTAGTAAATGAATGAATATAAATTTTATGTTGGGCATGCTCTTTGATCAGTAAGGGTTCCAGATCCAGCAGTACTGAATCTTGGCCAGCACAGAAGCCTCTGGTTCACTGCAGCTGGCCACTGCCTTTTCATACTCTGGGAAATTGTAGAATGGTATGTTGACCCTGCGGTGGAAAAGAACAGGGCAATCGTCCTCCATTTCGCTGTAGGATGTGAGGATGGTTAATACAGTATGGAACCCTTTCTAAGATAATGCTAGTATGATTTCATTTTACAGTAGTAGCTGTTAGTGCCCCTTCCTGACAAAAAATGGCCCTGCATGAATGCAAAACCCCACCCTACAGTAGAGGCACTGCTCTCCCGGTGGCAATCAGTTCATCGAACAATGTTATGTGGACAGATTGTTTCATCGACACGCCATGTTTCATCGACAAATCGTTTCATGCATCGACAGCTCAGATTAGCATTTTACTGTAATACATAAGCTGCATGAGACTGTCGCCGCAAACCAGCCCATTAGCGGTGGCAATCAATTAATTGAACGACGTTTAAGGACAGATCATTTCATCGACACACTATGTTTCATCGACAGTTTGTTTCACGGACAGATTGTTTCATAGACAGCTCAGATTAGGTTTCTACAGCGGAGCTGTTAAGGGCTAGTTTCCTCAGGATCGTGTCCGTCAGCAAACAAATGATGACACAGAACTCTGGACAGCTACCGCTATCTATGAGCGACGGTGGCAACCTTTTGAGCCTTTCCACTCTGGCTTGCCGACTTGCGGCCGGCCATTACTTCATCCCCACCATAGTACAGCTTCACTGGTCTTCCTTCTTCACCAGAGCGGAAAGGTTGAAAGTCTTTCTGCTAATAAGCTGCATGAGACTGTCGCCGCAAGGTGACAGTCTCGTGCAGCTTATTACAGAAAGACTATGAGTCGGTCCGAGATGTACAATGTACGAGTTGTACATCGTACAATGTACGAGATGTACAAAGATGTATATGCGATAATCACACTGACATGTGCAAGAGCATGTACAAGTCAATCAGAGTCGTGCATGTCGCAAGGCGGCATGTATGCAAGTCGGTCAAGTGGGTTAACATTTTTGTAATGAGCCGCCACAGACTGTCACTGCAAAGCGGCTTGAATGCAGGCGGGGGGTAGGTTGACGCACACCCCAGTGATACATGCGTGACAAAATATCTATACAGCGTGCATTTCGCGTAACGAGTGTCGACAAAACGTGTTCATGAATTGTATGTCCATGAAAAGTTGTCCACAAAACGTAATTCCCTGAAACGAGTTTCGACGATTACGATAGGGACCCCTGCTCTCCCTCTCCCAGTGATGTGATTGCTGTGCCAAACGGTGCCAAAGTGCTTTTCCTGCTATATTCTACTGCATTTTGCCAAAATGTGATGAATTTGAACCAATATTGTGCTAAAACGTAATGTCACTTTAATAATACTGAAAATATAATAACTGAGCCCTTGCTACATGGACGGATTATTACGGTAGGCTTGTCTGGTATTTTTAGAACTTTCGAATATTGTCCTCTAAAATACTACTCAATTTGATATTTGAATCAAACAGTGACAGTTCTCAGAATTTGTGCAACATTTCTCATTGCTTGAGGCACCCGCTGCAGGACTTGTTTTTTCTTATTTTTTGCATGTCGCACGCATGCGATGATGCAGAATTTTTCTTCTTTTGTGTTTGTTTTTGGATTGCTTTTTCTTTTTCAACTAATGTTTGGGCCACTCTAGTTCATTGTTTGCTGTGCCCTGCCTGTTTTTGTTTTTTTGTAATTTTTGTTAACTAGATTTTGAGATATCCAAGGTTCATCATGAAAACTTCAAGCTATGAGTAAATGCATTGTGCCTATGGAAGTTCATTTTATGACAAGAAAATCTTTCAACTTAACCAATATTTCGAGACAGCCAAATTTGAGTTTAACGAGGGATTCCTGTACTCTAAATAGTGAAATTTCATTCCGATGAAATCTCCCAAGAAGCGGCATTTGAGCACATTTTCTAAATATGAAGCCTGCAAATATCTCTTCATTCACAGTAGTTTAGTGTGACAAAGCTGTGAGAAGATTTAATACTTCATGACCATACTTGTAAGTAACAGCAAGACATTACGTTTTTTTTTATCCTTATAGCACAGTGATAGAGGGCAGCTTTTTTGTTGGTGTTTTCCTATGAATTCACAAGCAGTTTGCACTTAGCCAGTCTCACAGCTTGTCCATGCTGCAAGCAGAAAACCAAAAGCAGGCCATACTTCTCATGTTCATCATAGTTCAGCTTATGGGAGGCAGGCCAGTTAGCTTGAGCAAGACCTATGAGCTTCATCTTAGGCATTCTTTATATTTTATGACTGGCTCCTTACATTGGTAAGAGTATTTTAAGCTTTGTACTAAGGGAAACATGCTTCTCTGGCTAGAGACTTGTCATAAATGGCTAAAAAGGCATCTTAAATTGTATATAAGATAGTCACAATCGCACTCAAATGGAACACGGGGATTTTTGATGCAGAAAAAACTAAAGCACAATGGCCCTGGGGCATACTTATGCAGAACTGAACTCTTAGTATAAACGTGGTGGGACTGAAAGAAGAGAAATAACTTGATAATATCGTAAAATCCTGTACGTGCGCATAGAAAAATATATGTCAAGAGTAGGCTTAGAATTTCCACCATTTAGGTATGATCAGACTGTACCTAGATGATCAGTAGTAGACATGAAGATGTATGGGGACCAAAACATCTATTACAGAGTGTGTGTTTACTGTTAGAGTGCAAATGCGTTCGAACAGTGAGTAGAAACAAAGGCAGCAGCTAGCTTTGTGTCTACCCCTTAATCATTCCAACCAGCGCTCGGTGCTCTGATGTCCCCACACGCTCTCATCTCCTCCTCGTTTCCTCAGGTTCTATCCATTTATAACCAAAGAAAATTGTAAGAAAAAAAAAACAACCACTACTAAGTCTGCCACCAGCCCCAAGGAATGCTGCAGAAACAAATTATGTGTATACCAACTTTATCCGCAAGGTAAATTGATATTAGGGCTGGTACAGAGGTACTTCACAGAGGTAAGAAGATGACGGTTGTAATTAACTCAGGAGTGGCACATAAATTGTAAGCCTATGGTGCGAATGTTTTCTTTCCCAAGAGCAGCTAGTCGAAGTCACTTGCCTGTAAAGGTCGGAAAGGTCCTCGTTGAACATCTGGTAAAGGTGGGAGTTCTGGGCTGTTTCTGTCTCGTCGCACACCGCCTTGGGACGGAGTGGGGAAAGCCAACAAATGTATATGTTCCTTGGGCATTATCTAAATGAAGATCGTGTTTGGTTTGAAAGGAGCGACCTACCGTCATATGTGCCAGGTAAAACACCTGCTTGACGTCCGCCGGATAACTCTCGTACAAGCTAAAATTGGACAGGTTGAAGCCTGATTTCTTCAGACTTCGTTTATAGGCCTGTGAAGAGATGTTGATAGAATACACACTATCATAACCATATGCGTGGTGTTCAGGCCCAACTGCATCCTGCAGCATAGGCATTGCACAGATTCAGTAAATGATGTAGGTCAGTCGAAACAGAATTGTGGTTTAGTTCTCAGCATCTCATTAATTGTGACATTCCTCCCTCGAAAGTGAGTGCAAAAACATAATAAAATCTTTCAGGGATTCGTAGTTATACCAAGTTCTGTTGCATGAACAGAAGCTTTTTGAAAGAAGTAAAAGTAAGAAAACCCTCGCTGCAATGTACAGAGAAAAGTTGCAGTGTCGCCTAGCTCTGCGAGGAATCTCGTGAAGGGGCATTGGACAAAATATATACACAGATTGGACTTTTCTCTTTTACTGTGGAGGTGTACCAACCTTCTCTATTTCAATAATTTTCCTAATAAATATCAACCTGAATCTCCTCTGTCTTTGAATGACAGAAAGTGTGAAAAGATGCCCCCTTGGGTGTAACTTGGTAAGAAAAATTGTCGAGAATGACTACGAAAGGCCACCTTCTGGAGAGGGAATGGAGTCTCCAAAGAATTTTCGATACTTCGCCTCACCGTAACTTGGCAAAGAGTGGATGTTGCAGTGCCCTCGAGCCAATCGGAGCAGCAGAGGCAAAGCATGTGACGGCCCTCAGCAAAATTACACGGGCAAGGGTGCAACCCAAGCAGTTGGAGAAAAGGGGAAGGAGGAACCACCCTCTTACTTGGACCCTCCTTTGTGTGTCCACGATTAGCCTCATAGAAGATTAGCCTGTTGCTCAAAATTCATACTAAAGTGGCTTCTCTCTCTCTCCTGCCCGTGGCTCTTGACAGCATTGCGCACAACTACCATAAAATTCCGTAGGGCGCCCTCCCCCGTTTTTGTCCACGATCTGCACACAGTATCGGTTCCCATGACATGCGAGTTCCCGCGTATTTTTATCTGCGATCTGCGCACGCAACATCGGTTGCCATGGCACGCAAGTTTTTAGCTGGTTTCGGCATGTTTATCACTCCGTGGAACACGAATCTGCTGCATTTCCAGTCTGTGACATCCTTTCCCGTGACAGAGGAGTCCATAGCAGATTCCATGTTTATCGCGTTGAGAAACGCAAATTCACCGTGTCTGCAATCTGCAGTATCGGTTCACGTGTCATGTGGTTTGTAGCAAGTGCCCCTGTGTCTGTCCTTAAATTCTTAACGCGATACGCGTTAAGGAGCTCGTGTCGCAGAAAAGCCGGCATCAGTGTCGCGACGGGAAAATCCTGACTGGTCGATAGGGTAATGACTTCACTGCCACATGACCTCGTGCAGGAATTTCAAACAGCCCACAACGCTCGCATGAAACGTGACGTCACGCATGGAATCAAAGTGATTAAAAAACGTGACATGCAATGCGAACAAAGGTCGTTGCATGTCTCAAATAATTTCACTTTATAACGCAATTCATTTGCCTTAAAGAAGAATTTGGAGAATTTTAGGCGGGGTTCAAACCTACAACCTTTCGGTTGTGAGCCAGACACGCTACTGACCAGGCCGTGTCCGCCGCACTTCCTACTCACTGGCAGGAAGAGCATGAGAAGCGAATCAGAAGGCGATGTGAATGGGACCCGATAACGGCTATCGCGTTTCACTCTTAAAGGCAAAGCTTAAGCGTCCTCTAAGTTTTATTAATCTTTTCTGCCTCATCCCCAAAGATAGCCCAGCTCATGTTTTTCACCATTTATCTCTTCATTTTGGGTGGGTGCTCTGAAGGAATCTTAGGGTAATGAGATAGAGTGTGGTTGCTTGTCTTCCTCTGACATGCTGATTTGCTCTCTGGGACTGTAACGTTCGCCGTTTGTTTTGGTGAAATGCAGTTAGCTGCCCACAGCACAATAAAGAGAAAATAAATATGAAGGAGGGAAAATGCCAGTTTTTGTTCCTCCCAGAAAATTTTCCCGGCTGTGTAATACCTTGGGTGCAACCACTCTCACTCTATGAAGTGCTGAAGAGAACGGAAGTGCTCACTTCATAAGATGGGCTGACTAGAAAGTTCTGGCTCATGATTTGTGCTGCTAGGCTTCTCATCTCGTCCTGTAAAAGGGTAGAAATAGAAATGGGCTATATAAAGTCCTAAGACAATGGCACAAACCAGGCCACAGTGAATCCGCTTTGCTTTAAGCCTTTTGGGAAGCCCATTACCTGCTGCAGGTCAGAATTCACCGACTTCGAGTACTGCTGCAGGAGACACCTCTCTGCTCGAAAGAAGCTTTCTTCGTTCTCAATCGTCCACCACTCGTTGTAAGACCCCGTCTCGTCGAACACCGAACCTGTGACAGAAAATAAACATGGAGCTTGTTTCAGGCTTTTGCTAGTCGATGCATGACAGAAACACTAAGGCTTGTTTTAGTTTTAATGAATCAAATAGGAGAGAATCAACTTTTCAGTTGTATCTGATTGTACTTTGCCCAACTTTTCCCTTATTCTCTGCCACTTCCAGCAATTACCCAAATGTGACAATTTTCTTGAGCAGGTTGCTCTCGTCTTTTGGCAACTGTGGGTAGTGCTACTATATTTACGATGTTCCATTAGTAGTTTTCGACACCACGACTGGTTTGCTGTTACGTGCAGCTACAGGAGAAAAAGGGGTTGAGCAAGTTAACTTTGTCGCTGCAAGTTCATTGCAGCGACAAAAATATACAAGGTGTCACAAAAGAAAATTTACACTGTCTTTTTACAGCAAAAATAAACTAGGCATCGCCGAACGCTCAAGATCCGTTCACCTCTTGCGACAGAGTACAACCGAGAGAGACCAGACCGGTTTTAAGCCTCTTGCGATCTCTTAGGACTAGCTCCGCTGTAGCGCATCCGGTCCTAAGAAGTCGCAAGAGGCTCAAAACCGGTCACGTCTCTCTCGGTCGTCCTCGGTCGCCAAGAGTGTGAATGGCCTTCATTCTCCGCCCAAAGGTAGAGCTAGAGGTCACAACCAGATGCCAAAGTTTCAGCCCGATCCGATAACTTAATCAAAAGTTATAAGTGATTTTCTGGAAATTTCAATGGGAAAATGGAGCCCATTTTTGCCCGTTTTCGGTTTCTGGTGCCATAGAGCCCCATGTGTTTGAAAACTCCGTCGGACGCCATTTTCCCATTGAAATTTTCAGAAAATCACTTATAACTTTTTATTAAGTTATCGGATCGGACTGAAACTTTGGCATCTGGTTGTGACCTCTAGCTCTGTCTTTGGGCGCAGAATGAGCGTGCGGCGATGCCTAGTTTACTTTTGCGTGTAAAAGAATGTGTAAATTTTCTTTTTACACCCTGTATACCATTAACCACCATTACGGAAGTCATACCTCGTCACAAAGCTGTTGTTCATGACAAGTACCTGTGCGTTCAGATATGCTTTTCGTGGATGCATTCTGACATGTGCAGTGTGCTTAATGTCTTAATGTCCCTTGGCCGCAGTGTCGCCAGTGCCATTGTGGCATCACCATAAAAATGTCCGACCAGCTCCTTCATTGTCTCCACATGTTGCTCCAGATCGCAAAATAATTCAGTTTTTTGCTCAGCTTGATATCTCTGGAACACGGCTTTCTGCACTAAACAATGTCTGCATACCTTATTTCATCTCAATTATGCTATGCAATCGAGGTAAAAACAGGTCTACTTGTAAAATTCTGTTCTTACAAAGAAGTGTACGAGTAAAAATATTGTATGGAGCTTGCAATCTGCAGATCTCACTCCAGTCAATATAAAGACACTCATACGGATAATGAAATAATTCTTATAGAGTGGGCTTCAGCAAGCCATAAGTACTGGAAATAATTTTCAAAATCTTCTTTAACAGTTTCATTCTGTTACCTTGAGGGCATTATACTCCAAAGTATCAATCCTTTCATTGTATATGTAACAGTTATCTTTGATGTTTGCATAAAGCCAAGATTCAAGCAGGACTTGCTAAAAACCAAGTTTAGACCCTTGGTCATAATGTGTTACTGAACATAGCATAAAATGAACATGTGGCATGATCTCAATACCGAACACTACTGAACGAGCTACGACAACATGAAATGTTTGGAACAGTCACGGGAGGATAAACACTAGTAGTTTGTTAAAGAGAATTTTGAGTCCCTTTAAATATGTTAGCATAATTAAAATAAGAGCACCGACTTGACACTACAGAAAAAACAATTTCATTAGACGTGTTGCCTCTCATGTGGGAGGCATCTTCAGTAGTTGCAAAGCAAATGCAAGGTTCAACTTTAAGTCAAAATTATTTTGTCAGGAATGTCCAAATAAGGTTTGTGGAGAAGGCCGCGGTTTTTTTACACACGGATGTGTCCCTGCGGATCAACCATGCCAAAAAATGACAGGCAACGGCGGAACGAAACCTTCAGCACATTCTGCAGAATGATGACCTCCATAGTATTTTCGACGTACAGAAACAGGCCGAAGACGTGGGAAAGAACAAAGAGTCAGAGCTGCCAAAGAAGCTTGCATGGTTAATGCCCCCGGAACCAACTTTACAGAACAAAAAACGGTGTGTGTTCAAGTACTCTTCCAAGGAACTGATGGACCACCACGTGAGTCTTCTTTCAAAAGGTCTCAACTTTGCAATGGCACCTCGATACGTCCCCAAGCGTGACTTTGTTGTCGAAATCGAGGAAAAACTCTGCCACATATTTAGCGAGACTGGCGTCAACTTTGCCCGGAGTTGTGTGCTGTTCATTTTGAACAATGGCTAAGCCGCCTCAGCCAAACCTTGACCAGCATGAACGCAGGGCGTTACAGGAGTTGAGAGCTGATGAGTCGATCGTCATTTCACATGCTGATAAAGGTGGGGAAACGGTGGTTCTCGACAAGACCGACTACAACCAGAAAATGTACCAGGTTCTTAGTAATCCCACACACTTGTCAAACTAGCCCGCGATCCAACTGGGAAAACCCACGTTCGTTAGTTATCACCTTTGAGAACTTAAAAGAAGGATAGGATGAGTGATTCTCTGTATCACTGCCTTTTTTCTTCGACGAATGCACACTGAAAATGTATGGCCTACCAAAAGTTTACAAACCAGAATGTCCTCTGCATCCGATTGTATCCTTCATTGGCAGCCCAACGTACGACCTGTCGAAATATTTGGCAGAGTTACTAGCGCCGGTGACAGGCAAAAGGTGACTTTTGTGCGCTAGAACTTGCAAGAATTCTTTCAGTTGGTCTGCACCCAAACCCTCGTTCCAAATGAAGGTATGCTTTCTGTCTATGTAGTTTACCTTTTCACTAATGTTCCTAACGATGTTGCCATTGATGTCGCACGTGAACGTTTACTTGATAATGAAAGCCTGGTAACGCGCATGTCACTTCACATTGATATTATTTTGCTTTTACGTTTTTGCTTGAACCAATGTATCTTCACCTTCCGTGGAGAGATGTATCATCAAGTGAACCGGTGTTCCGATGGGAAGTCTGGTGTCTGTCAGTGTTGCCAATCTTGTTATGGAGCATATTGAGCAGAAAGTGCTGAAAAAAGTTGCATTCCCGGTCAAATTTTACCGCCGATATGTGGATGACACTTTCATCATTCTAGATCGAGGTCATGCTAACGATTTTCACCGAGAGTTAAACAGTGTTCACCCCGCAATACAGTTTTCTTGCAAGGCAGAACAGCATGGCAAGCTGCCCTTCCTAGATGTCTGCGTAATGAGGACAGGCGAACTGAACCACAGGATTGAAACGAGTCTGTACCGCAAACCATGTAAAACAGATAATTATTATGGATTTTTGTCCCATCACCCAGTGCAACGCAAGAAATCCGTTGTGTGATCGTTTGTACGCAGATCAAATACTGTGCCATCAACAAGCTCCATGGTGCAAACGAGATGACTCATTTATAGGAAGCCTTGAAGAATCGTCAATACCCAAAGCGGTTTGTTGACGAGGTCAGTAACCAAATGCAACGGAATGTGCAACCGTGCAAAAGATAAAGAAATAAGAATGTAGTGTACATCTCCTATGTCAAAGAAGTCCGAACCTCTGAGCTGCGATTTGATGCCCTTTGGCATTCAAACTGTTTACAAGCCATACAGAACTATTGGAAATTCCGTTTCCAAACCAAAGGACCCAACCCCGGTGGACGTCCAGAGAGGCGTTATCTATAAGATCCCCTGCAGCGACTGCCCAGTGTCCTACATTGGTGAAACCGGACAGAGGAGAGAGACCAGACTTAAAAACACAAGCGTGATGTCACGTATGCATCCCACGCGATGCGACTGAAGACTGGACTTGTGGACCACGCGTGGACTATGGGGCATTCTTTTGACTTTGCTGCCACCACGACCTTGGCGAGGGAGGATAGATGGGGGCCCCGGAAACTCCTAGAATCGTGGTTTGTCCGCAGGGACACATCCATGTGTAACGAAAGCCACGGCCCTCTCCACAAAGCTTATGCGGACATTCCTGACAAATAGCGTTAACTTGAGGTTGAACCTTGCATTTGCTTTGTAACTAGTGAAGATGCCTCCTGCATGGGAGCCGAAATGTCTAATGAAATTGTTTTTTCTGTTATGTCAAGTCGGTGCTCTTATTTTAATTATGACGTGTCTTGGCTTTCGGAGCATTTTTTCAAATATGCCAGCATGCATAGTCATTGTTTGCTGAGTCATTGGCCACAAATAGTGACTCTACTTTCTGTCCAAACTTGGGCAGGACCATATTCTTTTCCCCGTTGAGATGTGTTTAGCATTGCACGTACTATGTATAGTTTTGATATGTAATATAAATTACCATCCTGAAAAAACATGGGCAGCAGTGCATTCAAGATGTAATAAGCCAGGACTGGAACCTGAGGAAACCTGCCAAAAAATTGGGAGTGCCCAAGGGAAGGGTAGATTAGGCTCTTCAATTATGCAAATTCAAACTAGAAACTTCTTGGTTGATTAGCTTTCAAACGGACAAGTTTTTTTTATTTCTTTAACAAATATACCTAGAACATGTGTTTTCTCAACTATGGCCATTTGCAGTGTGCTTTTAGCTTTTATCTGTACACACAGATATCATCCAGCTACTGAACACATTCTTACTAAACATCATATTGAGTGAAGTACTTGCTCCATTTTCTTAGTGGATTCTTGAATGAGGAGTATGTGGATAGCAGGAATATCTGTATTTCAGAAAATAGAATGTAAGATTATATTAAATACAAATTCAAATGCAGTCTGCTATGACATTATTTACTATGCTATGCAAGCATTTGTGATTTCATGGGCATTTTTTTTTTTACTAGAGACGGACGTCATACCTGCAGTCTGTTGAAATTAACATTGCTCATTTTATATGACTGCTGGTGTTTCTAGTTATGTTGAGGCATATGGTGCAGTATGATGCATGTTTTAGGTGCCCTGTCTCATGAATTACGAAGGCAACATCCTTTGGTGTCACAAGGCAGTCTCCCTGACATTTTTTTATTTCATTATATTTAATCACAAAATTCGTAGTAAATTTTATGAACTGCCTCCACCCATTAGACATGCATTTTTGTCGCTGTGGAGCTACCATGACTGATAATTAGTTGATAAATAGTATATGTCGATTTGCAAATGCTTATGACAGTAATGGTACAGGATGATTGTTGTGCACTGTTGTAAGTCTACATCGTATCTGAGTAGACCCACCGCAAAATGTGCATCGCCATCCGCGATGCCGAAAGGAATGCCTGGAATGGTAGGTACAAAACCAGTTGTGGCAGGAGACGGAGGCAACAAAGGAAGCGTGGGGCAATGGCAGGTAACTCTGCTACCCCCCTCTCTCTCTCTCACCAGGGTCATGTTATAAATACACACGGCCTCTCACACTTTGCACGTGGCCTTTGGGATTTTTGCACAATGTCTAATACATGCACAGCTTTGTCTCTGAAGACTATTGTCATTACCCACAACTTTCAGGATAAAAAATACTTGGGCAAACATGATGCCCAGTGAAAGATTTATGTTGATTCCTTTCAAAGACAGTTTGTACGTACACAGTCTGTTGTCCTGCATGTCAAGAGCACACCGTTTCCTTAGCGAAGATATCGGCCACCTGGGACAAAAATTGTCAGTTATTTGGGGTAAACAGTTCAACAATTCAGAGGCAGATTAAAAAAGTATAGTTAATTTTGCTGTGTCGTGTTACTTGTAGGCTTCAGCATTGGAGTCAGTGCTGCGATCCCAGAACCTCTGAGTCATGAATTTCTGCATGTGATATAGGTTTGAAAGGAATCCAATCTCCTTGTCATAAACTGGTATCTGAGTGAAAAGGAAGAAAGCCGTTTACAACTCCCTGTAACGCCGAATTGGAGCGCAGCTCTTGAGGAGGAGGAGGGAAGGGTACTGAGGGGAGGGTATACCCCTCCTCCACCTCCTTCTCCTCCTCCTCCCCTCAACCTTCAATATCCTCCGGGGGAGGGGGGGTCACATGACCTCGGGAAGGGGGGTGCGTCAGAATCCCAACATGTCCCAACACGTGCATGTCCCAACATGCACCGCGCGGTTACGCCAACGGCGATGCCGCTCAAGCCGGAAACGAGCGCCTAAGAGCTGCGCTCTAAAAAAAAAATATCCATAAAGAGAAACAGAACCTAAACTCGACTTGACACTCACATTGTTATAGTATTCCTGAACAAACCGACGTATCTTGGCAACGTCTGGGACAAGTGCATTGATCTCCATGGACTGCAACTAGAGGCATAAAATTCAACATTACTATTATTGAGTAGTGAGCCTGCTGAAAAGCATCACAATTCACCTTGTGTAACACGGTACAGAACACCTAACTATATCTATAATATACAGGGTGTTTGATTTTAATTTGAACAGATTTATTACAAAATATCCGTTAAACATACACTTACGCAGTTTGCGCAGGTGAGTTATATGGCCAGGGGGACGTATAGGGTGTAAACTCTCACTATAAGTCCGATAGCTAACTAGAACCTCTTAACTTTTTTATTCGTGAAAACATAGGGTTCCAATGAGAAACTTCCTGAACGTTGTTGAAAACCACTTACTGTTTGAATTAAAATCAAACACCCTGTATACGGTATATATATTATATGGGATATAGTGGTAAGGAATACTTCCAACTTTCATTTTTTTCTTCTCACTCTTGCTTGGCCGAGTATGTACAAGTTGTCCTGAGAATGTTGCTGCACTGCTACACATAAGTAAACCATGGCGGTGACGTCGGGCATTGCCTTTCTTCTCTTACCCTCTGACGCACCAAGGCACCATCCTCCCTTTTGAACCATGGCGTTAGCTTCGTGTAGTGTAGCAGTACTTCAATTATATCTTGTGTTGCATTCACAATCTGACATGAAAGAAAGGAAGTATATGCCATACATGATGCCACCCGTGTCAAATACGACCTATAAAGCATACCTTCAAAATACCATACAATAAAAATTAATTAAAAATGGCTAGTTGGCGTGGATATGTCTTAAAGGCCGACGACCAGACAAGATTCTGCAAGGCAGAAGATCCTCCTCACCCTGGGGAAAGGAAACGCATCGGTGGACAGGGTAGAAGGGGGAAAGGAGGAAGCAAGGGAAAAGTGGAAAGAATGAACTGGTCGTCGGTCTTTAAGGGCAAAAACGAGCCCAAACTAAGGAACAATGAAACACAGCATAACTGGATTCTTTAATGATGATAAACAAATGATAACTAGTTTTTTTAGGAAACTTGTCCAATAAGTGGGAATAGAAAAGTTTCGATATGAGGAAGAAGCTTGACTCCGATAATAGACACTACTGCCACTTTTTAATAAGCTAATATATTCACGAAGAAGGAGGCTTCTGCAGCACGATACCAGCAGCCGCCTCCATAACAATATTTTAGAGCACAGCTCTTAGGCGCCCATTTCCAACTTGAGCGGCATCGCCAACGCCGTCGACATAACCGCGCGGTGCATGATGGGAAACGTCCCATAATGCACTGCGCCAAAACGTCGCGCAATGTTTCGGCACGGTGCCGAAACGTCGCGTGACGTTTCGGCGCTAGTGACATCATTGTGCCGAAACGTCACTCACGATGTTTCAGCACAGTGATGTCACTCGCGCCGAAACGTCTCGTGACGACGCGCGTTTCGTGCGTGAAAGGAGTAGGAGGAGGAGAGGTTACGGATGAGGAGGAGGTGCATTCCCTCCCCTCAGTACCTTCCTCCTCCATCTCAAGAGCTGTGCTCTAAATCGGCATTACAGGAAGTTGTAAACGTCTTTCATTTTTTTTAAAAGAAAAATATACACATTTTTTTAGTGAAATGCAGCCAAGCAAGGGGAGAAAATGTGCATCGCAAATACCGTCTTTTGGTGCTCTTCAAAAGAAGGCAGGGACGAGAAGGAGTGAAGATAGGCAAATCCAAAGATGTTTTCAGAAAGCATGATGCACTGGAACTCAACCCAGCGGCGCATCTGGGAAAAGCTCAGGGATGACACTGCGCTTCCTGCAGTCTCCATGCTGACAATGAGTGGTGTGAACCAGGAGAAGATGGTGTAGCCTATGTAGAGGGTGACTACCGACCTGCATCCAAGTTAAGCGTGTCTTGCAAAAGGCACTCCAAAGTGAAGTGTCCTGCTTCTGCCTCCTGTTTGGCAGGGGAGATTGAGTTGAAAGAATTTGGAGCATTTTCTAAGAGCTTAGGGCAATTACAATTTAGCACTTGGAATGTTATTGTGGGCAGCTAAACATACTTTTATAAAAATCATGTTTTTTTCTGCTAAAACAGTCAAGAACTGGCCTATTTGAATTTCACGGGTATTGGAGGCTAAAAATTTATCTACACATCTATATTTTTCACAAAATTCTTGATATGACTCCAAATGTTATTTATTTATCTCTAAAATTTACTATATTATTGAACAATTTTTTTTTGGTTTTAAGATTTTTTTATGCCAATTTGAGTCGTCAGTCTGAAAAAAACCAAGTTTGACAATAAGTTATTTTGTGATAAACAAAATGTGCACCACACAATTTCACAGATATTTCAAATTCTTGTGTCAGCTTTTTGTATCAATAATTTTGTAGGACACCGTGACACATTTCGCAACGTTTGTGCTGCTAAATTCACATCATAATCCTTGTGCTTGATTGAACCACTGGTTACTGCCGTGTAAGAAGTGGACTTATGGCAAACAGATTCTCGTATGAATATATGTTCTAATAAGCCTGAATGAGGTACTGAATGATATGGTTCATAAAAGCAGCAAGGGTACTAAAAAAGAGGGTTCCGTATACTTACTCGCTGCTTTTCTCTAGCACCTCTTTCAAGCCTGCGAAATAGTGAGGGGACCGAACCACAATTTCGGTCTCTGCAGTGACATTGAGGCGCTTCCCCAACACAGTTGCAAGCAAGCTGACCCATTCAATCTAAAGAAGAACAAAAAATTCAACAGAATGTGAGTGTTTTTTTGCAATGTAGATAAGCATTATATGGGAAAGTTGCCTTTGTGTTGGTAATCTCCTTGAGCTTCTGTTTGACTTGTTTGGCAGGTTGGTGCATGTACTGGAAGTTGAAATGTGCAAAATGTGAGCTGTATTGTCTTTTCTCCTTAATTGCATGTAACAAGAAACATGCACAACTAGCGTGCACTTTGGGAGGTTTAAAGAAAGTGTGCAGCTTGCCTTGCACTTGTATTTCGAAAACTAATGTTAATTGCATTGATTGAGTTAGTGGTATATATAGCTGCCTTGTAATCTTAAAAGAGGTAAAACCTATCTATGAAGGCACTCATTGTTTTTTCTATATTTTATGTTGTACTAATAAAACTCGGGTGGATAAAAAAATATGGCCCCAAGGATATGTGCCATTAAACACCTGAAGTCGAAAACAATGCTTTGCATACCATAATTTCCCGAGATATAGCCCACCGAAAATCGAAAGCAAATATTGCGAAAATAAAGAGCAAGTTAACTTTCGGTGTGCGATAAAAACAAAAAGTTGAAAAGTGCTAGTTTTATATTTTGTGAACTGCGAAAATTGTGATCGCAGGGAGGGGCAATGAACCAAATTCAACTGTTGTTTGCAGTCAGCAGTGTTCGCTCATTTCCCGCCGTGGCTAAGTAACACCATTTCTGCCAGGCTCACCATTGACCAAGTAGGCTATCTTTTGGTGTTGTCAAAGAGAGAGAAAATTGTGCCAAAAATATGGGCGGGTCATCTTTCGGGGGTGGGCATCTTTTGGAATAATACAGCATAGTGTGCGATAAAATATTTTGACTTAAAATTTATGCCTCCATAATCAGCTTCCATTTCCTCTGCTTCCATGACAAAATTTTGGTATATCGGACGATAAAATATATCTTGACAACTTTGATGACTAATATCTTGGAAACAAAAAGAGGTAGAAAGGTGCAGTTTGCAGTAGTGTGTTAAAGGGGCCATGAAACGAATTTGGGGCTGGGATAAATGATTTTAAATTGGGATTTTACCAATCGCATATCGTTTAGTGAGCCAAAAGAAGGAGGGTAGAAAGTCAAAAGCCAGCTTTTCGGTACGAACATTTAAAAATATAGCTGACTATTCCGTACCTCCTTTCCATCGAAAACTCTCCGCCTTTTCACTATGATACATCTGCGGTACCCGAAGCACATCAGTGGTGAAATGACGTCAGCTGACCCCAGCTCGCGCATTGAACACGAGAACTGCATCACTCAGACGTATGTGCTCGTCAGCAATCAATCCATCGACGAATATTTGGATTTGCGTTCGTGGCCAATGAGTTCCCTGTCTGAACTTATCGTCACTTACGAATGGCAAGTTCTATGGTGTACTTAAAAGCACGGTGGAAGCTTGGAGTCATTGCACCAGTGCTCAAGCATGTCACAACGACAAGATTTCTCAATTCGCCTTTGAGTTGAGGATCAAAGCTAAGGAGGAAAAAGTAGAAAATTTGCTTGGCCTCTTTAAGAGAAACCTAAGTTTTATTTAAGACACCTAGGATGGCATTTCCTGTTTTTGCCTCCTGCGGACATTTTGTTATTTTCTGATGCGGACGTGCTGGGTCTGACCTGGGCAGAAGTGGAGTATTGACTTTATTTCCTCCGTGCTATTGATGGAGCACAGATTGAACTTTGTTAAGTGGCTACAATAAAACTTTCGAAGTGTCTAGCGTTACGTCCGACGTAACCCAAGTTAAGTCCGAATCTCCGCCTTCCCTAGGTTCACGGGGGAGAGAGAGGAGGGCGGGGGGGAGGGTTAGGCATACGCGTTTCCAGTGCTCCGTCCGGACGTAACGCTAGCCACAGCGTAAAACTTTAGGTGTTCCTTAACATATTACTGCAATCCACACCTTTCTACCTCTTTGTTTCCAAGATATTAGTCATTAAAGTTGGAAAGGCCTTTTTGGTACACCCTGTATGATGATTCCATCCAAATAGACCAACCAGTAAGATAACACCTTTCTCTGTTTACCTTAGAACAAATATGCTTGCCCTTTAAAGCTGGTTTCCTCTGCACGCGCTGGTGCATTGCAGAGAAGCGGTGGAGCTTCTTAGCAGTACACCAGCAAATGCAGAACAGAGCTTTACCGCAGTGCACCGGCAGCGGAAATTTGTTTGTGAAGTCTAATGGGCTAGATAACCTCTCTGTGTTGTACTTGTAAACCCTGAAACAGGGGACATAAAACAATACAGAGTCACGAATGTAGCTGTGTTGTTGTTGTTTTGTCCTTTTTTTTTATCTTCTCCGTCTTGAGAGTTCTCACAAGTATTTTGTTTCCTAGCCAGCTCGCTTGCACTCTTCCACTTCTGACAACACTGTGTGTGTCGTATCCTTTTTGTTCCTCGGTCTCGTGTTTCAAGATGTTGAAAGTTTGCCAGCTCGCCTGCATGTTTTCTGTTTCTGCAATTTCTAGATAACTGTGCTTTGCTATCCTCAATTTCGCATGGCTGAACAGGGGTGAGCTCTAGCTTGGGCATCAGGTATGTCAAATCGGGTGCAGAGGCAGGTTTCACCCTTACAAAGTCCAAAAGCTGTTCAAACTTGATGATGGTGGTCACAATGTGCTCTGCCTCGCTCCTCTGCAGGCAGAGGCCAAAGTGCTCGCAGTAGTCCTTCAGGTACTTGGTGAGTGCAAAGAGCAGACGTGCTGCCACCGTTGTGTCCGTCTTGGGACCGAGCTTCTGCAGGAGCAGCCTTGGTTTGTCAATCTGGCAGAGTACAAAGTTAATATAAAATTTTTGAGAGTATGCAGGCATGTGGCGGTTCCCTCTAATGTGCGTGTATGCAGTAAAGTGAATTAACTCGACTTAATTAAGGGTGAATTAGTTGCAAGAATGACAGGTTTGCTTGCAAGGCATGGTACTAGGTGCTTGAATCATGTGAATAACATGTACTGCGCTCAAGATTGTGAAAGCCTTCTCGTAAATTAACGTTACATTCAATGTGCTTTTACAGAATCTAATTGTTGGCATGAGCAAGTCACTGCCGATTGGCTAGTCCAAATATTGAGCATAACGAAATATGTTTATGTGGAGCACCAACCTGCGTAGCTAGAATTTAGTATTCAACACCATTCTGTCTATATGATTTGTGAAAAAGTGCAAATGTTGTGTTTGTACTGACTGTGTTGTGCAGTAAACAGTATTGCTTGCTTGAATTTCCAATTGAGGTACATATAGCACAGGGCCTGAGATGAAACTGATTAGATGGGTGAAATTTGCTACATCACTCACTAAGCTAGTTTGGGATGTCTGGACTCGTGACATTCCAAGTGGCAGAAACACAATAGAATTGGCTTTTGTTGTTGAAGCTCCTTAATCATTTTTTATAAGATGCTATGAGAACATACCGAGCACAAAAGGAAAACATAAATTTTTCTTTAATACTACCTGCTTGCTTAGAAATTCTTTTGGTCGAAAGCTACAGCACTGCATTGTGAAAATTGTCAAAGACATACACAATTATTTTTATCAACAGTCTTCTCTTATGCACAGTATAAACAACATAGAGCATAAAACTATGCACAACACTTTTACAATAATAGGACAATACGTACACACTAGGCATGTGCAAATAGTAGATTTTGAGTTTGAAGCAAATTCTAAGCGAATAGTGATTTTTGTGAGTATTTTCTAATCAAATAGTTTCTTTAAGTCTTTCAATAATGCAACATGCTTAAACAAAAACCCATCTGAACTTGTGAAGGTTGTTGTCAAGCTTCCACTTGTCTATTTCTAAGCTAATTTTTATCTCCCTATACTAATCGATTGTGACGTTAGAAAGTCCAATGCCTACATTGGAATGACAACTATAAACGACAGATTTGACACAAAATTGGACCTATAGAGATGTCCAGCTATACCTAATCAAGGGGATTAAATATTCTTGCTATGTGCAAATATATTTTCTTAAATCAGTGATTAACACAGGTTATCAGGGCTTCTCTGCTCAACATGCCAGTTTTCGAAAATTTTACTACTGAAGCTCCAGCTTCTTTTTAAATACATCAGGCGCGCGCGTGCACTATCTCGCTTTGGAAGTTAGCTTTTCTTCTAAGCACGCGGCTGCGGTATTTGTACTTTTCAAAGTGTTAATCACGGCGGGTTAGCACCTTTGAGTGCGCTTCTTATCAATGCCCTGGTGCGCTGCGGAGAAGCCATACCCGCAAAAATGAGCTTTGTGGGTGTTGCTTCCCCGCAGTGCACCGGTGCTCGGTAAAAAGCGCGCTCAACGGGGCCAACCTGCCGCGATCAACAATACATGGCTTGCACGTGACGTCAAAGCCGTCCTCCTCGCTGGTGGTGGACGCCCGCCGTTAATGTGCTGGAAGCTGCGCTGACTCGTTTCCGCTCTCTCGCAACGCTCGTTTCCTGTTTGTAGAATTAGTACAGTAAAGGCTACGCTCCACCACCAGAGAGGAGGACCAAATTACGTCACTGCAAGCTATGTATTCGAAAAATATGAATATTGAAGTTAATCTTCAAGCGAATATCGAATAGAGTACAGCACTAATACGGACCACAATTTTACAAAGAAGTGCGCAGAACTCACACAAATTAGAAGCTTCTGTTTTGAGGGAGTCATTTCTCGGATAAGGGTGATGGTCACCAGGGGATGGTAACCAAGCTCTGTGCTGACGGCCGCCAGCAAGTTGGTCAAGTTGGTTCTTCTTGGTGTTGTGGGCCACTGCTCCAAGCCAAACTTCCGCATTATCGCCACAAAGTCATTTATTCCTGCAAGAAAGACCTGTGACTGACAGATGCCATATGTAGGACAATACCAATCTGCTCCCAAGACCTTTGGCAGCCAGGAAGAAGCACATCATTTTTTTAAAATAATATATTAGAGCGACTAGGTCATTCAGGAAGAAATATTCACATTGGCAGTTTGTGCGAGCCAAATGCAACAAAGTGCTGTATATGGTCACACTTTAAACTATGTTACCGAATGGAAGCTACCCTTTTTAATAAATTGTTTGGATATAAAATATATACATATATATAGACATCCATCAGGCATTTTTCAATTAACATACCTAGCTGAAAAAGATCAATAGTAGCAGAAAAGTTAACAGGCAGGAAAAAAAAAGGGGGGGGGTGGCATAGGAACAAGGCCGTGGCAAGTTGGGGGTAAAACGAATGTCATTGCTATGGTTCTTCTAACCAGCTACAAACTCTCGGAACCAGATCCTAGGG
Source organism: Ixodes ricinus (assembly GCA_037355805.1). Lineage (NCBI taxonomy): Eukaryota > Metazoa > Arthropoda > Arachnida > Ixodida > Ixodidae > Ixodes > Ixodes ricinus. Next base: position 144,736 of record JAZHYW010052761.1, read on the forward strand.
AGAAGTCCCTTGCCAGAATGCAAGAGATGTCTGCTAGGGATGATCTTGATGGTGTTTTCTTTTTCCTTTTTTTTTTTGGCACCATTAAAACTTGGATGGCAATTGGCTGCTCTTGTCATCTCATTTATCGCAGCAGTTGACACCTGTCCCCAAGCTGCATTCTGGGCTATGAACTTTACGAACTCAAACAGAAACAATACTTGCCACTATTTTTGGTGGCTTTGACGCACATGTGCAGGAACTCCCTGAGTTGATCGATGGGGAAGTAATTCTCCTTGAGCATTGCTGCCATGAAAAGGGTGAAAGCTGGTGTTTAAAAAAATAACAACAATACAAAGGCATGTACAACTGCTTTCACTCACCGTCAATGTTGAGATCATCAAGAAAGAGGCGTCCCTTTGCATGCTTGGTGGACTGAGGGAAGAGTTTTTCTTCGTTTGGGAAATAATGTTCCTACTGCACAGTGACTGTGTCAGCTGCTCACACATATTTAGGGAAGCTTCGCATGCCTTGAGTATTGTCGTGCTAAAATATATATAAAAAATACAATGCCCTGAATTTTCACAATTTATAGGGGATATATTTATGAACAATTTAGTGCATTTATGTTCTATAATAAATTGAAAAAATACACTTTGATTCATTCATCAAACGTTTTTTGTCAATACTACATCTGTTACAAATTATTTCCATGTAATTTCTATTGAAGCTGGTCACCAAAACTTCTGCTAAGATTTACTGTCTGATAGATCATATGGGAAAAAGAGTCGCACAACAGATTTACAGGGGCGGATGCAGGAATTTCCTGAGGGGGGTCAGGTGTTGGTCAGCGTACCATATGTTTAGGAACCCCCTCCCCTCTCCTTCGTTTTACGCCCTAAATTTTACACATGCAGAAATCAAGAGGGGGTCATGACATCCGGACCCCCCCTCTAAATCCGCCCCTGGATTTACTGCTAACCGCGGTGAACTCTTGGATCATAGATGTGTGCTAGTCCAATACACATAATTATGCAGGCACTCACCAGCCGCTTTGCAGTATGTGTGGTTGCAAACATGGTACTTGATGGCTGTTGTATAGATGGCCAGTGTTTTAGGTGGCAGCATTTATAATTGCCGATTACTACTTACCACTATTTAGAAGACCTTTATGATGTCCAAGCTTCACCTTTTGTTGCTCTGAAAAGGTTTGTGAGAACATTTGAGGATTGAACTGTTTTGCTCTTCGACAAATGGGTGACAAGGGTACAGGTTGTGGTCTTGCACTTTACAGCACTAGAGAGGGAAAAATAAATATTTGCTCAGTGTTTCTGCTTTTTGCCGAAATAAACAGTTTTTTGTGTGTGTGTGTGTGTGTGTGTGTGTGTGTGTGTGTGTGTGTGTGTGTGTGTGTGTGTGTGTGTGTGTGTAGACCTCGTTTTGTGTTGCAAAATATTAAGCAGTCTCAATAATTAAAATAAAAATAAAATAAAAAAAAACACGCTGAAGATATTTAGGATTGCTTACGTGTAGGAATGCGAAAGGCATTATAGTCCCGCGGGTGAAAGATTTTACTCCGGCGGTGAAATCACGCTCCCCCACTGCGCAGGCGCGGCGCCCCCGCCGGCTTCACAGCTTCCGTGACATCTGCGTTGCTGTGCTTTTCTTTGTTTTATTTCTGAGGCGCATCCGCTTTGACCTTGAGCGGCGCGTGCTTGATGACGTATTTTTATGGCCATCTTTCGGGCACAACGCCGACGACTTTTCCCGTAATGGGACATATAAGGCTTTCGCCTTAAAAGCACACATATATACTAGAGTTGAACCTGGCCTTTCTTTTTGTCACACATTTTGGCATGCATATAATATACATAGATTGTATGTGACGTCATTCGCGGCCATGCTAGTATTTTATGCGCTGCGAGCGTTTAGTTTGTTACTTTCACACCGCAGATGTTGTAGTTCGAAGAAACAAGTAAGTAGAAATAACCAATGGGGACACTTTCAAGCTATGAATATTCTTACCCGGTATCTCCTTGTAGACGATGTATGCGAACACAAACGCAGCGAGGGTAAACAGTGACAGACACATCAGGACGCCCATTAAATATGTCACTGTCAGTGGAGACCTGCGCAGTATTGTCAGCCACATGCCAATCTCTAAATTATAATTGTAAGAAAAAACGCATTAATTTACATACCCCATCGGATTAGCAGGCTGTATTTGGGGATGAACTACGTAGTATTCCTCTTCTCGCAGTATTAACCGTTTCGACGGCATTCCTTCCAACTGCATGAGCAGATTGCCAAATAAATCAATATAGAAACAACAATGGAGTGCGTAAATGTTTACTACTCACCGTTTCTTATTGCAGTAACAGAAAATGAAAATGCTAGCCAATACTATTGAACCTCCGACTAAAAATATGATCGAATGCGACCAACAAATCTGGTTTCGCTGTTCAGTCACGCGCACCATGCCACTCAAGACGCACAATGTGCGCGTAAGCGCAGCTTCATTGGTTTCGTTTTCATTCTTATAATTAAAAAGTGCGCTCATTTTTGTGACCCAGGTATAAACACTGAATAACGTTTCAGAAACTAAAATAAGGCGAGAAAAATATTTTTTATAGCTGAATTTTATCAGTTTCTTTGTAGTTTTGTAAGTTGTGTCGTCTGTTGTTCTATATTTATACAGCACTTAGCGCCCCCTGTAGAACCAAGAGGTTTTTCGTTGCGCGGCTCAGCGAGGCGAGTCTGGACAGTGTGCGGACGGTTATGTCTGTAAACACTCGCCAGATGGAAATAAATGTTTTGAGATGTTCTGTGATCCCTCGAATTGTATTTAAAGCCGTCAGTTTGGTGCCGGAGGTGCCTCTTTGATACTGCGAACATGAAGGCCTCTGTTTCACAAATACTGAAGTAAGTGACCCTTTGTCTACTGCCGGTGCTTCTCGGGGCGACTCGAGCAAGTGAAACACTTGCACTTTCTACGTTCGAGCCGCTATCTATGTAAACAACCCACGATTTTACGCACGCTAGACGTTAAGTGTCCGAGGTTCCTTCGCGAAACTGGGCCGCGACAATAAAAAGCAAGATTCGACGCGACGTTTCTTACTTAAAAAACGTAACGTAGCGAGCGGGTCGACCTGTTAAACTTCGATCTTTGCTCTGTCCGTACTTGCAAATGCGCTTTGCCGCTTCGACGCGATTGTCTTGTGTACAGCGCAGCTGATCGTTCCGTTTCTTTTCTGACCGTTTTCGCAGATTATAGGAATACAAGCAGCTCCCGTTCAAGCTCGTTACATAAAGACGTCGATTTCTCGGACGTTCGTTTCTGTGTTTTCGTATTTTTATCCCGGCGGCCCTCCACGATTCTGTTTTGAGCGTCGTATTGGCGCCGTCTCTAGAGCTCTTTTTTTGCCTTACGTCGGTGCTTCGCAGTACGCTGAATGTGCCTTCGTTTCTCTCCTTTTTCCAGGGAAGTCGAAAGCGTGAAGATGGCGTTGGCTGGTGAGCTACCGGCTTTTCTTTTTCTGGCGGCTGGATCTGTGCGGCACCGTTGCCCGGTGGCGTGGCAACGTACGCGGCGCCAACGCGCGGAGTTCTAATCCGCGGCGTACAACGCGTGCGCGCGAACGCTAGATAGCTGGACCCATTCTTCTATCGTTTCTTTGCCTTGTGTTGGAGCGTGCGTTTCTGCGGTGCTCATCACGTTTTATCGCCGAGCCTACTTCGGAGTGGGGGGAGCGTGGTCAGCAGCGTGGTCCAACTTCTCTGGACACCTTTTTAGAATCTGTCGCTGCTCCCTGGTGCCTATTTTATTAACACCTTCGTGGATTGCGTAGAACTGGAGCGTATACGTTGGGTGTGTTTGTTGGCAGTGTCCTGTTCCAGTCGCCTTGACTCGAACGACGTCGTTCACGCGGTGCAATGTGCCTACTAGGCGTTTGAACGATTGAGCAGTGGATTAGTGGGATACGGTTGACATATCACTCGCACGATGCATTCCGGGGAATTCACGGAATTGACAAGACTACAAGACTTCACCTCCATACATGTATAAAGCTTTGACCTCAAACTTAAAGTGAAATCCTATAAGGATCACTCCTATGAATTTCTTTTGGCTGACACCTTGAACCGCGTGAAATATACCAGAAGAAAACTCAAAACTTGTAACTCGCTTTAATTTTCTTTTCTTTGCTCTGTCTTTTTTTAGTCTCAGGCTCAGGACGGTGGTGCAGTTTCCGTTATGTAAGAGATTGGTTATGATTTTCTTTAGCTGTTTCCAGCGCTCTGAGTCTTATCATGTCCGCCAATTATTTTTCAAGGCCATTTTTTATTGTTCCCCTTGCAACAAAGGTCTTACTGCAAACTATTTTTCTAGGAAGGCTTTTTGTTGGATGGAGAAACATCCATTTGTTTATGATTTCTTTGAGTGTTTATTTTTGGACTGTAACTGCAAACACCGGGGGCTGTCTTTACAGGTGTGCAGTGGCAGTATTAGTTTTACCTTAAGAAAAGCAGCTGGGTGCCAGTTCACTCAGGGTACTGTGAGATGTGTGCCATTCAGTGAAGCACATAGCATGGTTCCAATGGAGAGCATCCCTGTGAGATATCACAGAAATGCTTTTCTTGCTTTCGGCTTATTATTCTTTGGTGTGATGTTCAGACCCTAGCAGGGACTCTGACTGTTGTTGACTGGAGCTGAAGGCTGGAGACCTGAGGCAAAAGAGTTGGTGCAGCTTACTGCCCATGTGTGACTGTCTCAGCTGGTCAGCATAGGGCTAAAAATGCTTGCCAACCAAAATAATATAATAGTTATGCACAGAGAGTTCATTGCAAAATAATTAGAAGCACAGCTGATGTCCTTCAGTGAATGAGGAAATGAAACTTGGGGAAACTTGCTGCTTTGGAGATAGTTATAGCAATTTTGCCGTATAAAAATTCAAGAATGAGGCAAATTTTGAATTGTGCCAGGGTTCTTTCTGAAATTATTCAATTAAAGGAGCATCCACATGGCCTAAGGCCATCCTGGTTAAGTATTTGCAGAGCAGGACATCCTTGAAAGCTATATTGCTTGTGGTACTAGTTCATTTTCTTGTACTTTTTTTAGCAGCATTCAGCATTGGTCTTGAGTCAAATTATTGCAAAGAAAGTGTTAGTGAAAGAGCACCCTCAGATTGGGCTGTAATAGAGTGTAATAAGTTTTAAGCTCAATTAATACGAGCAGCTTTGCATATGGTTGTGAAGGAGACAGCAAACTATGGCAAGCTCAGGCTTAAACATTACATAAAAAAGTACAAGCATACTTATTTTAGTAGGTATAGGCAATCCATCCAATGGTTCAATTGAAAAGGGGGGGAGGGGCATTCTTCCAATTGTTGGCTATAGACCAACACGCGGCCCTGATGTCACGCAGCTGCGGTGGCGCTGTCAACGGCACTGCGCATGCGCAGAGGCCTCCACTTCACCCAAATTCGGTTTCTGCGCACGCGCAGTGCCACACCTGGTGTGGGCAAACGTGAGCTTGTTTGTAAACAGCGGTAACGGGTCTATACATAGGGTTTCATATTTTCTGATAAAGTCTCAAAAACTTGTAAAAACGTTTGCCGGTAAAATTTTAGTCAATTCGGATTTATTTGATAAACTCTGAATTTCGTTGTCCCAATGCTAAAACAGAAAAAAAGACGCTATTCTACAATTAAGTTTGGTCAGAGCACAGGGTCGATGGTCCTGAGAAAATGCCATCCCAGTTTCCTTTAAAATCTCAAATCATTGACAAAAGGTGTCTTACCATTCATCTAGTCAAGGTTCATTCAGGACCACAGGTCATTGTATGAAGTAGAGTCAAAAAGTAACCGCAATTTAATTATAAGAAATCAAAATCTCGTGATAGACTGCTGTGCTTCAGATATTATTCGGCCCTCCACTAAGACAAGCTGAGCACGCCGGCCCAATGATCTGCTGGAAGATTTGGTTGTGACCATGGCGCTCTCTAAAGGCCCGCCCCTTTCAAAGCGTGCGTCAGGGAGGAGCAGTGTTCAGTAATCCGGTTTCTGGGTGCAGGGGGCAAAAGCCGGCGGATATCCTCGCAGGATGCTGAAGCAGTATGGAGACACCTGTATGTCGATTCGGTGGGTGTGCGAGCGGTACAAAAGTTTAAAGCGAAGTGTCAAGTCCGACTGACGCGCTTCGCTCCGGCCGGGCTCACACTTCACCGCCGCCGCAGTCCCAACGGCTTGTACATGGAAACTACCGTCTTCCTATCAATGAAATGGCTGCAAAAATTTAGCACTAGTCATGGTTCAGTGCACCACATAATTCACAATATTCTGCAGTATCATAAAGTGGCCGGCAGGTTGGTTTCAAGACAACTTACACCAGATATTAAGAAGTGCCATGTGGACGAGTGCAAGACGCTGCTCCGGCGCTACGAAGCCGAGGGTGATGATTTTCTTCGGTGCATTGTCAATGGAGACGAATGTTGAAATTCACTATGCCCACCCAGGGACCAAACTGGCTTGAAGACGGTCGTACCAGGCCAAGTTCGAGCATATGATTGAACTCATTCTTGGCAACTTGGTAGCGGCCTGGAGCAAGGCGGCGTGGGCGGGAGAACGCGGGAGGGCCGGTTGTCTCGATGCAATGGGTTACTGTGTGTTTGACAGGTCGTTCAGTTATAGATGGGCGTGTTATGGCAGGAAATTCTGCGAGAATGTTTTGCCACGGAGAATCAATCGTGATCTTTGAAATGGTGGGGCTAATTAGTGGTTCCTCTGAGCACAATCCTTGGATGCTGAGTTGCGTGTTTGCATCAATCAGTTTTTTACACCGAACATCCACAATGAGATTGAAGAAACGTAGGAAGTCGGCGCCTATAATGGGACGAGTTACCTCAGCGACTAGAAACACCCAACGAAAGGTGCGGTGGAGGTCAATATTGAGTGTGAGCGATCTTTCTCCGAATGTTGCGATGGAGGAACCATTTGCAGCCTGAAGTGACGGACAGCTTTGGCGGTGTTGGCGGTCCTCTGCACTTGGGGGAATTACACTGATCTCCGTTCCTGTGTCGATTAAGAAATACATTTTTGTGTTTTTCTCCGTAATAAAGAAAAGACGGCTGATATCAGGTACCACTGCATTTGCCGTCTTTAATGCGTGGTTCGGAAGTTTCCCTGGTAAGCGCAGGGAGGAATGCAGCGGCGGGCTTGCTCTCCAAATTTTTGGCGGTACCAGCAGTGTCGATTAGGTTCCACGGCGGGTGTTCTACTTGTCCGGGGTCGTCCCGTTTGAGGTCGCCAGTTCGGTGATCTCTGATCGTTGCTTATTGAGCGTGGCTCAGCCAGCGGAAGGAGGACACTTCGGTGTTAAGTTGGTCCACCTTTTCTGAAAGTTGTGAGACGACGGCGTTGAGTTTCTCTATAGGGTCCTTGCTCGGAGGTGATGATGGTCTGGTTGTACCAAGAGTCGAGATGGTAGGTGTATTGACCTCTATGATCCTGTCTGCCACGCGAGCTAAGGCCTCGGTAGATGTTATTTCTGAGGCGGTCAGGATCATACGGACGTGGTTTGGGAGCCGTTGAAGGAAAAGTTCTCTGAAAATTGATGCCTCGACTGTGTCAGGCTGGTCACCAAGCGGTTGGTGCATTCGTCGTAAGGGGTCTGTTGGTTTTCGGTCTCCTAACTCTTCTGTCGTCAAGAGTTGTTGTAGGTGGCGTTGTTCGGATTCCGTGGTGCGGTGAATAAGTTCTTCTTTAAGGTGATCATATGAGTTGTCGGGTGGTGCACGTAGAATGTCGCGAACTATCGCGGCAGTGGCTTGAGGTAGCGCAGCTATTACGAAGGCGAACCGGGACCTTTGCGATGCAATCCAGTGTGACCGAAATAGGGTCTCGACGTGTAGAAACCAGAGTTCTGCGTCGCCATTCCAAAAGGCGGGAAGCTTGAAGTTAGTGCTGCCGATGTTCGCAGCCAGCAAGGAAGGCTCACCGGTGGAGGCATCGGTGTGTAGTCTTGGGTCCGTCATTTCAACAGTTGTAGGTTAGCACAACTAACTAGCAGGTAGGGGTTCGACGTCCGGGTCACCAGTTTGTAGCATGTAATAATTCCATTGACGACTGAACTACAATAACTGTCTTTTATCCACGACTAGTTTGGTTGTCTGAACCATAGTCTTGTTCAGAACGACGAGCTGTGTTTCACCCGGGAGCTGGGTGCGCGTGCTTCTCTCCGATCCTCTTTTTCTTCGCGCCAAGGTGCGCGGGTGCCGGTCGGCGTTGGGTGTTGAGTGCTGTCGTCTGTTGGACTCTTTGTCCGCCACATGCCCATGGTCTTCCGGGTCCATAAAGGACCAATAGTCAAACATTACATACCTAGGAGACTCGGTGTCAACAGCACGCCATATTGCGATCTACTCGAGAACAACTGGAAGCCTTTGATCAGGTCAAAGCGCCGTGGTTTGCTGACCACTGGTGTGCTACTGCAGCACAACAATGCATGCCCCCACAAGGCACATGCAACAGGAAAAGAAATCGAGGGTCTGTATTTTTAATGCATTCCACATCCGGCAACACTCGGAGGACCTGGTACCAAGTGATTTTAATTTGCTTGGCCCTCAGAGCAGCTCTTGGTGGAGTAAAGTTCCATAAAGAGGATGAGCTGAAAGTGGCAGTCCCGGCTTCGGAGTCACCGACAAGATTTTCTTTTTTTGGCGGCATCCACGGGTTGGTGGACGTTGGTGCACGTGTTTTGAACGAGGGAAAAAATATGTTTTTATTATTGTGCAAATGAAAAATGAACTGTAGTGGCAAATTGATTTTTTTTTCTTGTCTTTATTATATATACAGAAATAAATCGATTGCGGTTACTTTTTGGCTCTGACATGACAAAAGCTGCTGTCTTGATTTCCAGCTTACCATACTATTTGTGTTTCACAGAAAGCGGGGCTGTGAGTGAGCGTGCAGTCTCAGCTTCTGCTGTAGTCCCTGTACAGGGTAGGGTGATGGCCTATGACAGGGTGGCCAGGCTGACTGGGCCTAAGAGCCACAAACTAAACCACAAAATTTCCAGGAGGGGGGGGTGCAAACTTTTGTTTAGAGCAATAAACGGAACTCAAACTACTTTCAGACTTTCAATATATCCGAGTCGAAAGTAGTTCAACTGTACGTAAGGTAGTCAGTAACACGAGACTACCAAACCGCAACCTGTCTGTCGATTTAAAACGCGTTCCATTTCTCTTTTTGGGGGAAGTGCTCATGTGACCGGGAGGAAGGCGGGGAAGTGGAGGGGGGAGGCTAGGGGGAGGGAGCCGCGAGCCGCAGTTAACACGCAAAAAGCCGCATGCGGCTCGCGAGCCGCAGTTTGGCCACTCCTGGCCTATGATAAGATGAAAACAAGCTTCCCAGCGACTTATGAAGACAATACTCTTGTTGGTGGACAGATTGAGTATTGCCGACGGCAAGAGTGCCAATACCTAATCCAGCTGAAGAAGTATATCTAGCAGATGCTTACACGTAAATATTATTATTTTTTATTTACAAAAATCATGAAACACTGCAAAATTAAACTTTGAATTTCGTAGGATTAGGAATCTAAAACACGTAACCTAGCTGTAAATGTCTGAAAGAATTACCTGTGTTCCGACGCCACCAGATCTATTGATGAATAACTATGTGCCAAACACTCTTTAGAACATACTTTGTTGTTTACAAGCTCTACATGCCTCTGCACTGCTTTATTGCATTAAAGCTGAAACCAAGCGTAATTCCACAGATATCGGTCAAGAGATGTGGGTGTTCCTTGACATAGAAAATATTGAGAAACCCTGCCACGAGACATATATAGTGATGCAACCAAAATCAAGATGGGAGCAAAAAATTCCAAGAGCAAATTTGTTTTTTAGTTTTACTTTTATATCAGCTAATTATAAAGGTAATCAATTGAGGACAAGGTGTAGTGGGACACACAGCAGCATTGATTTCACAAGTGTGCATAAATTTAATATACAGTGAGCGTGACAGGCTCGCTCATGTTTATACTTTTGAGTCTTCGCCGACAGCAATTTATCAACCAGAGCTGGCACTGCATTGATTGCCAAGCTTACCACACAAATGCTTCCGAGCAATAAGCCTCATAACATTGCCAGCGGGAGTTGCTTTGGCCCACACGCTGTCTTTTTGTTTACTTCTCTTAGAAATCCAAATGGTCAATTATTTGTCAAATCAATATGTGACTTGTATGCGATGTCATCTCACCACGCTGGCGATCACCCATACTTGCTCTTGACGAGGAGGTTTGGTGGTGAAAAATAAATGTTGCAGAAGGTATGCACTCGGCAGCGAGGCTGCCGCAAAGGCAGTTGATTTGACGTCGGTGCAGGCCACATATTAAATATTCAACTTTAGGAGCATCAGAAAGCACGAAGGTCCTATTGCCAGTAGCATACCGTGGTTTGCTGCAACCTGGCGATCTTAATCACCCCAAGATGGAACTAAATAAAAATTGCCTGGCTTAGACATTCCGTCAAATGCAACGAAAATGTGGCAGCACCGACGTCAACCGGAGGAAAACAGTAGATGAATTCAAAGCCGAGGCAAATGCACACAGCTAAGGTGCGCGCGTCTCTCGTGGCAGCCTTGCGCGTTGCCAACTCCGTTGTGCACGCGGCAACATGCAGCTTCAGAACTACTGTCGTGCGGAGGGGCTTAAGCTGTGCGCTAACACCTCCTCCCACCCCCTACCCCGCGTGGCACAATGCCATTGGTCGCACGTGTCAAGATACCGAATCAACAGCTGCACTCCGTTGCTGACACTCTCCACCGTGGTCTTGCTAAGCTGTGACACACACTAGCACGAATAGGCAGGGTCCTAGCAGGGTTTTCATATAAAGCCGTCGCTTTAAAGTGATCGATAGCTTCCAAATTTTGTATAGCATGCGCACAATTTGGGCGACGGCTCGCTTTGTTGTGGCACGCGTCCGTGCCTCTTCGTCTCTCGCGCCGTGGTCACAAGCACCCCTCGGGCCCCGCAGAGGACAGCCCGAGGAACGCCCGGGCCTTCCAGCTGCGGACGCGCCTGTGCTGGCTGCTGGAGGAGCTGCTGCTGACGGACCTGGAGTTTGCCCTGGACAAGAAGGTGGAGCAGGAGCTGTGGAATAGCGCCTTCCGCAGCCCCATCGCTGCCTTCCAGCTCAAGGCTTCCGACAAGAAGGTGCCCAGACTCTCCAACGTTACGCTTAGTACTTTCACAAGGTCCCAGATCTTGAAAAAGGTCAGTGTTCAGAGACTGCTTGTTGCTTTCAGAATGGCCCATCGGAAAGAATTGGCACGTATGAGAAGCGTCTTGGTCACTTTAGTCGGCTAGTGGGATTCTACGTTCTTCAATGAGATGTGTCATCTGTAAAGAATCTGTAAATAGTGCGGGTGATGTACTATAAAGTATCTGTAAACAGTGCATGTCATGTACCATGGTAATCTCGAGCAAGCAACGCACCGCCACAGAACTGTGCCTATATTAGCGTGTGGGTTTCTTGAGAATTTGTTATTTGCCTCTCGACACACGAGAGTCCTAATACATCTAATGCCCAGCTTGGCTCATGTAAAAACACACACAAAGCAGTCACTTTTTTTTTCTGTGTGTTTAATTTGGGGATTGATAGAGGTGCCACAAACTTTTGTCGAACCTGAGGTTCGACTGGCTCGGCGACCCTTCGAACTTCTAGCAGAGTTAGACGAACTTTGGCTTATGGGCTACGTTGCCCGACTTCTACAAAAATATACCTAATTATTTGCAAACAAGTAATTTATAAAGTAGTTTATTTTTTATTTTATAACATGATTACCGATCTCTAGACTGTGTTCATTGGTGAACAGAAACAAACATGGCCAAACTTTTGGAGGGGGGGGGGTAGGGGGCAAGAGGGAGGGAAGGAGGATGGTAGGAGGAGTATATTGCTTCCGGTTGGCCATTGTTTTTGCTTGTTTCTGAGTACCTGTAATGAGTAATGCATACTTTAAAAGTCTCAACGCCGAGGAAAGACCACGGTACATCCAGAATTTTACTTCCCGTAAAATACCGAGCAAGCTCCCACTCAAAGTTTGAAGATAATTGCGAAAAAATAGGGATGGGTGCATGGTGAGGTCATCAATTTTACATCTATATGTACTGCGCATATTTTTTCAAATATTTAAAATTTTGGGGGTGGGTGCTTAGTGTCGAATGGGCGGATGCACGGTATTCTACGGTATACTGGATTGACATGCTTTTCTGATTTTTTTGGATGAAAAGAATGAGCCCTTATTTCTCAAAGAAATGACAAATCTGCCGAAGGCATCATGGTTGCATCTTCACAACTACCTATTCGAGCAATCTGGCCCATATCCCTAAGAAACGACTATAAGACCTATAAGTCCTAAGCACATTCAACTATTTCACGAACGACAAGATGTCGGCAATGGGCACCCACCTCCCCCAGGTGTCGAAGATACGCACAAAGCTTTTCCACAGGGATGCCAAGTTGGGTCTTGGTTCTAGCTGAGGATTTACCGAAAGCTTTTATTGCACTTCCTTCAATGCGACGCAAGTCTCTGTAACGTACAATCTTCTAATGCTTTGACTTGCTTGCTTTGATATTTAAGGTTTCTTTCCAAAAGTTCCGTATCACCTTACATTTCCACGTGCTGTAATGGCCAGGTAGGCACCTGTCGCTGTACGGAGATAGTCGGTCGAGGCGCCGCAGCCGCTGCAGGCTCTCGTTTCTCACGTTGCGCCATCTGCTAGTAGCACATCGAAGTAGGCAAGCACCGTCGGCTCAGCTGCGATCAGCCAAGCTCGGTAGCTTCCCTTGTTTCGAGAAAATTGAAAGAACATCATTTGTGGCATCTCATTTTGTGCTGGTGCGCATCAACTGCTCAAAAGCAAGACACTGGGTCATTTCTAGAGCGTAAGTTCTCATGAAATTGCTCGCTAGTGAACCAAGAGCTGTCGCGCTCCCACCCAAACACAAGGTAAACTAAGGAGAACCGGAAGTATTTCTCTCCACCTGTCATGGCGGCTGGAAGTGCCGCGAATACCCCGTATAAAAGTAAATATGTGAACTTTTAATGCTTTGATTCGTTTGTTAGTCAACGAGTTCTGTACTTCTGTACCTTTCCTCTGCCAAGTGGCGTCAAATATGTGAACTTTTAATGCTTTGATTCGTTTGTTAGTCAACGAGTTCTGTACTTCTGTACCTTTCCTCTGCCAAGTGGCGTCAACTCATACAATTTTTGTGCATGCACACAAAGTTGAATTTTTGAGACAAACCTTTGTCGGACTTGGTGCTAGAAGTGGGTAAAAGTCAAACCTATTCTAACTCAAACTTCGGCAGGTTTGCGACGTCCCTAGCTATTGGTCTGAAAGTAGGTGAGGTCCAGGTAGTAGTTTAAGAATAGTGAACAGATAATTATGCCAAGATATCACCAGATAATTCTGACACAATTATCTGGTGCTATTATGTTGGCATATGCATATATGCATGTTTTAGTAGCTAGTGACTTAAATGCCTTCATTTTCCTGTTACACTTTTTTGTTTCTTTTCATTCTGTTAATCTATATAGCCTGCCGTAAAACAACTTGTTAACCGATTGCTTGTTTATGGTTTGTCTGTCTCTTGAAGCTCAAGAATCTCACGGGTCATGCAATCCAGTCTGATAAGATTCAATAATACCTCAACACAAAGGCACCAAAGCATGCTACTTCCTTATGGCCTTAGAGATGTAATGCATCTGAGCTCGAGTCACTTTTTTTTTCTTTACGTCAACTTGTGGCATCATATGCTGCTTCCTTTTTTGTGATGCAGTTAGCCTCGTAGATTAACTGGCGACAATTGAGACGCCGTTGTGTTTCTTCCACCCAGTCTCAGGTGGTCTAAAAAAACGGTAAGCCTTTCCAGTAGTTTGTCGGGAAACAATAGAGTTCCAGAGTAGTAATTGTTTTCAGTGGCCAGATGAACTATGAATTGGTAAGGGGTGTATTGAACAAAGTCTAGGTGGCAAAGTTGTGAGAATTTAAACAAGCATGACCAATTGTTGCAACTAACTGTCGATGTAAAACCATTTCATTTGTTAGGAACATCAGAATGGTGAAGTGCAGACCATGCTGTCAACTCTATTGGAAACTGCCAGTGGCTTCTACCTTCAAGTAAGCTTTGGTGTATTTATGTTTTTGTTATTAATTGTTTTCATGCTTTTAATCCAGTATGCATTTTAGAGCCAGTGTTTAAGTCTAGAGCATCGCAAGAGGTTGTTACAAAATTATGCTAGCACAGCCAAATCTTCCTCGGTGCCCACCACGTGCCTTTACAAAACTCCATGCACTTTTTGAAACGGAGAGTAAGCAAGACAGGAACGAAATAAAAGAATTCCTGAAAAAGAAAAAAGTGTTTTTTTTTCTTTCAAACAGTCTAGTTGGGACATGCAAATCAAAAAATAAATTTTACGTGAAATTTTTTTTTTTTTTAGAATTATATGGACGGTTAGAGATTTGTTTGAAATTTTGCGCCCAAAGTCCATGACGTCACGGAATGGTCATTCGCTCAACGAGATGGTCATTCTGTCTTTTCACCTCAATGTGAAGGCGAAGCCGACTCACTTCTTTACGCGCCCGAAATGCCGGGAGAGAAAACAAGTAGAAAAGAGGTGACTACTGACTAAATCATGTCTCGCGCCGTCAATATTGCTCTAAAAATTTATATTTTTTCATGTAAAAGTAATTTTTTGTCCCAACTAGACGGTATAAAAAGAACATTTGTTTTTTCTTTTCGGGGTTCTTTAAGGGGTGACGCCACCTTCAACTGTCGGCTTTTAAGCCAGTCGGTCAATATTGATGAAATTTAAAGGGTCTGTTCATCTCGTTGCCTAAATGCACTGTATGACGTCTCATCTCCGTAGGGCAATTTTTCAATAAGCTAAAGGGGGAGGAATACAGCTTTCAATGTATGTTGCCTCACTTGGCGAGAAAGTCTATCGTATAAAATTGCTGCAAAATATTGAGCCTTTCTAAGCTTCAGCCACAGCTAAAACATGGGGGGTGTGGCTGTCTATTTTTTACCCTGAAATTTGTGCTTTTTCTGTGCAAAATGACAAATTGAGAAGCAGTCTACGTAATGGGGCATTTTCTGCTCATTAAAACCCGTGTTTGGCAATAATGACATTATTTAAATAGAAAAATAAATATCTTGCCACATTCCTCATTAAATTTTAGTTCAGAAACATCCACAGCGAAGAATAAATTCCGCAATTCTTTGAAATGGTAGATTTCCTGAGACGGGGGAGAGTTGCTGCAAAAAGCGAAACTGAGAAAAACCTATTTGAAGTTTCTGCACTGCTACATTTGATTTCACTGGTGGTGGTGGCAACTAAAAGGCACCAAGAGGATAAGTGGTGCCTTCCGCTTATGCATTGCATCCAGAGTATAAAATACAAGCTATGTCAAATCTAACACCAGATTTATAAGGAGCAGATGAAGCACTATAAACTAAAAATTTCATTTAGTTATTGTAAATAATAAAATTAATTTTTTCCCCCGATGCATTTCCCCTTAAAATACCTTTGAAAAAGAAAATATATGTATATATATTTTTATCAATCTAATTGGGACACGCGTGTCAAAAAAAAATTAATTTTATGCAAAAAAAAAGAAGAAGAAAGGTTTAGTGCATTATTGACGGCCTGCGACACAATTTAGTTTGTAGTCACCTTCTTTCCACTTGTTTTCTCTCTTGGCATTTCGGGTGCATGGAGGAGAGGTGGATCGGCTTCGCCTTCACGTTGAGGTGGAAAGATCGAATGACCATCTCGTTGGGGTCGAAAGAGCGAATGTCAGTTCCGTGACGTCATGGACTTTGCACGCAGAATTTCAAATAAATCTCTCGCCGTCACTATTGCTCTAAAAATTTTTTCTTGGCATAAAATTGTTGTTTTTTTTGGTGACGCACAAACTTTAATTAGGTTGTTACAAATTTTTTTTTGTTTATTTGTTTTTTTAAGTTGGGAAGCAAGCATGTTATAGCTTTTTGTGCTTCTCCCATCTTTGGGATGACAAAGGTTTTGCAGCAACAACTATCTAAACACTTTCACCAAAGCTGCCCCGCCAGCGTGGGTATTGGATTACTAAGCGAGAGGGCTGTGGTTCGATTCTCGCCTGAGGACGCAGTCTTCTGTAAAGATAACTGACTGTGTTATGATACTTCCGCTATAAGATTTCGTGGCGCTCTAGGCTCGGGAACCATCCCTAAAACACATTCTGTGTTAAAAAACTTGGTCTCTTGCTAGGAATCGAACCTCGGAGTTCCTATTTTGTAGTCCCATGCTGTACCCCTTCGCCAGCAGAACAGCCTGGAGGACTTTAATGCGAATAGCATTCTTTGGATACTTCACGCACTTTTCGTCTATGTATCTATCTATCTATCTATCTATCTATCTGGCTATCTAACCTCTTACGCCGCGGGTCCGATAAATAAATAAAAAAGACCGGCGCCGGCGGGATTCGAACCGTTGACCCTTTGATCAGCAGGCAGACGCGCTAACCACAGAGCTATGAAGGCAGTCATTCAAGGCACTCTAAACACCTGTTTATATCTTTACCATCGCGCGCGTTCCATGCACGAGGGCTCATTCCGCTCTCGTGAGGCTTAGCACTGCCCCTAGCTCACCCTCTCCCGCGCTCGGGAGAGGGTGATGTAGCGGCCGTGCTCACCCTCACGAGAGCGGAATGAGCCCTCGTGCATGGAACGCGCGCTGCACCGGCTAGCTGTGACAGCGCTATAAGGCGCGTCCTATGGTAAAGATATAAACAACCGTTTAGAGTACCGTTGGTTGAGACTAGCTGAGACGCCAGAAAGTCTGGTCGGTACCATTTTGAGTGTTTGTGCGTATGGCGCGTGCTTTGCTCGCCTTCCTAAGTGACACAAACGCACGTGCTGGGCTGCGGAGATCGTGCGCAGGGCTGTGAAAGTGTCAACAAATTTAGAATCGCCTCAAGAGTGGGCTGGCGTATCTAGAGTGTGCCGGCCACCTGACGAACGCGCATAACTCCGCACCGTTTGATGCTATTCGCATTAACGTAGATAATCATTCCCAAAGGATGGGTTCTGCTGATTTTTATTACAGCTGCTGCATACACGTTTTGCTGCAAAAATTGTCTCACCAATGTCGGGAGGGTTTGCATGATCGTGTGAAGGTGGTCATGTGATCACATTCTTAGAAGTGGGCAGAAAATATTGTAATTTAACTTGAAACTTTGCGTAAAGCCAATGCAGAGTGCGTTGTGTGTTTGTGTTGGCATCCCTAACAGAATATCACAAAAGCCAAGCGGGCTAAAGTGGCACACGAGATAGGTCGACATAAACACACGACGCACCCGTTGATTTTGTGCAAAGTATCGTAATGTTTTTAAAAAGATTCTGTCTGGGAATTTCGCCAAGACATTATACTAGCCAGAGAAATTTGTGCAGTATGCTCCTTTTGGGCATCCTTTCATTCTATGTATGTCCAGAAAGGATAACACATCTTTTTCATGTGCAAGTAGTTTCATCGCTAACTCGAGAATTATATCGCTACCAATCTCGTTTTTTGGAGCCTGCTGGAGGTCACCACCTTTATTGTCAAAATTCTTATCATTTCTAAGTATTCATTTGTTTTTCTAAATCACTCAGGAAACATGTGGATTACAATGAGTATCAACTGTGCAGAATTGATTAACTTTGTCTAGATTAAATTGAAGGTGCTCAGAAAGACTTTATATGTTTAATTTATGTTGAATAAGCTGTAAGAAATGACACTATGACTAACTGTTTGCTTAGTACAGTGGTTCTCAAATGGGGTTCTGCAGACCCTTTGGAGTTTGCGAAGCCATTTTCTGGGCCCGCGAAGCCCTCGCCTCAACCCTCCGTCCCACCCCTCCCCCCACTCATGTCCTGAAAAAAAAATTTTTTTTTTGTTGTATTGGTTAGGTGGTGCAAGCTACCTTTCATTATAAAGGGTGCAGCCGTTACCATCTATCCGTCCAATCATCCCTTTACCTGATGTTGCTCACTTCTCCTGTCTATGACAGTAAAGGGTGCCCTTTTCACACGGCGTTTAGTAGTAGTCTTACTTTATACCCCCCCCCTCTTCCCCTTCCTCCGCTGGCATGGGGTCCGCCATCACTTTGGCTGGTCCCAAGGGATTCCCTGAGCTGGGAAGTAGTATGCCCTGCCTAGGCCTGCTGATAAATGTTGGCTTTCATGTACAGGATGTTTCACGAAAGGTAGAAAAATTCTATATTGCGAAAACTATGCATTGCACCAAAAAAAGGCTTGTGTCGTTTTGGTCCTAGGCCAGGGGCCTATTTAGAAAAATTGCTGAAGTTCGAGATAATTAAATTGTTGATTATTTTTGTGCAATTAAATTTCTAAATATTGAGTTTAGGGGCATGGTTTCATTTGGAAACTTGCTGAGCATCATCGAAAAACACTAAATAAAAAGATTGGAGTGTGATAGAAGGCATGCGCTGCATGTTACGGCTTTCTGAAAAACCGCACAACTTCAACGGGTTTTTAAGCAGGGTGTCGAACCGGTCATTATTTCGGTTCGGTTCGGGTTCGGGTTCAGTAGCATTGTATTTTGTTCCGGTTCGGTTCCGGTTTAAGGTAGCGCACATAATATCACTCCGGTTACCGGTTTTAATAAGCGGGAACCGGTTCGAACCGGTTCCTAACTAGACCTTTGAATATTGACCGAGCACTTCCTGCAGCCTTTTCTGAGCACGAGATACTTGCAATAGACCCATCCCAATACTACTTCCTCTTCCGGCAGATATGAAGACACTGCACAGTGACGTGCGCAAAAGACACCATTAATGTGGCAAGGCTATTACTTGTAGCTTTCTGTTCTTAAGCGAACTACATATAAGCGATCGGCTTTCCATTTTTATGGTGTATTTAGCACACACAGCTGTGCAGTATTTCAAACCCTGCCAGAAGAGGGCGTATTTTCGGGATGGGTCTATAGACGTTTCAAAAAGAGCTTGTGGCTGATATCATCTTCAGTGTTCTGGCGTATAGCGCGTGCTTTGCTCGCTTTCCGAAGCGACAAACACGCACGTGCTGAGCTGTGAAGATCGCACGCTGGGCTATGATGTTGTAAACAGTAAAAAGGTCTCTAGCTAGATTGCTTGACCTCCATGTTTTGGTTTGTTTTGCTTCTGCACACACGTGTTTTTTATACATGCTAACTGTTTTCGGCACTCAGTAAGATGTCACAGCTACGCCCCAGAGTGGCTGACAGGGGAACGAGCGGAAACAAATGTGCCGTAAAACACAGAAATAGGGACGTCGAGTGCGCAGTTGGGGTAGTTTATCAAATACCGTTAAGTTGTGGTCATGTATACACCGGCCAGACTGGCCGATGTGTCAATGACCGGGCACGTCAACACGCACCTATAATGAAATGTGACTACATCTTGACAGCGCTTCGGGTTCCGGCAGAAAAACGCTGTTCTAAAGATCTCGTGGCGATGCTTTGTCTAGTGACTTTGACTTTTTATCGCAAACAACGCTCTATGCAAATGACCCGGTTTGAGGGATTTAGACCAGGTCATTTGTACCTGTCAGCCACCGAACAAAGTTCCGGTAATGCCACCACAGCGAACGACGTTTCTCGAATGCTCAGTTGAAGACGATGAAAGAGGACTTCAAACAAAAATGAGAAAATGGTTGAACAGGCGACATGCTGGCCTTGCTAGTCTGACAATCCTACAAAAAGAAATAAACAGACACATTTTCTTCTCTCTCTCCTCCTCCTCCTCCTCCTCCTTCCCCTGGCCTCCTTCCAGGGCGCGGCAAGTCGGCGAATGATCACCGAGTAACGTTGCCTCCGACAACCCATGTTTTTTTCTTTTTTTCTAAGATAACACTCCGAGCACGTTGAAGAAAAGATTGTTTTTCATTGAAATGCACCACAGGCGACCCTACAAACTATACTGCCGATGCAGCGCGGTACTTGTCCCCCTTCCTTCAGGGTGTCGCTGCACTGAAGCGGAAGGTCACCTGGTGCGCTCTCGGTGCTCGATTGGCTAAATGGCTCATCGACTGCAACTACGGTCCATCTTGAGGTCAAACATTCGCAGACGCATAGGCCTCCGTGCCTACAGTGGCGCAATCCGCTCCAACACTTGGACATTTCGTAGCCAAGCGGCCAAGCGGTGCTTTGAAATCGCCGCCGCCGCTACCGCGCCGCCAGGGCCAGTTTAAGAAACAAAGAAAAGTTGAAGCTCTCCAGACGATGATGTATTTTTATTACGTATGCAATAAAAACGAAATGTAAAAATATCTCACAGTATGTAGGATTAGTCTTGGCAACATAAGAAAAATATACGCCTGCAACTTTTCCCATTTAGACCAATTATTGTCACAATTGGCCCTGAACCGTTTTCGTTGAACCGGTAACCTCCACATCAGATTATGGTTTCGTTCCGGTTCGGGTTCAATATGAAGCGCTCGATTTCGGTTTCGGTTTTGTTCCGGTTCGGTCAAAAATAGCGGTTTTGATCCGGTTTTCGGTTCGGGTTCGGGTTCGGTTCGACACCCTGTTTTTAAGTTTCGGTTTGTAATCGGAGCGCTATCGGCAACGACGGCACCGCGCCCTGTGGAGAAATAGTGCAACCTGCCTCTGCTGCGTTGTGCGAGGGACAGCGAAGCAGATGTTAATCGCACTATTTCTCCATGGGGCGCGGTGCTGTCGATGCCGACAAGCGCTCCGATTGCAAACAGAAACTTAATGACCCATTGAAGTTGTGCTGTTTTTCACAAAACCGTAACATGCAGCGCATGCCTTCTAGAGCACTCCAGTGTTTTTATTTAGTGTTTTTCAATGATGCTCAACAATTTCTAAATGAAACCATGCCTTTGAACTCAATATTTAAAAAAAATTATGCAAAGATAATTAAAACTTAATTATCCCAAACTTTAATAATTTTTCTAGATAGGCTCCTGGCCTAGAACCAAAACGACACAAGCCTTTGTTTGGTGCAATGCGTAGTTCTCGCAATATTGAATTTGTACACCTTTCGTGAAACACCCTGTATATCATCTCAGTCTTCAAAATCTTCCAAACTATTCAGTGTTGGTATAAATCCAAAGTTTTGCTTCTCACATGAATAGAAGTATTGTGTAATAGATATTTATTGAATGGAATAGATGTTCATGCTTTTTAATAATTAAGGTGAGCATATAGATTTTTAGTTTATATTATTCCTCTGATGTTCACAACATTTATGCTGTTTCTTGTGTGCTTTGGTGCACCATCAGAAATACTTAAGCCTTTTGGTGGGCATTTTGAAAACTTAATAAATAAATAAATAAATAAATAATATACATTGTTTTTCATTACAGCTTCTATACAATATATAAGCTAAATTAATGACAGTTTCCGAAGAAAAAAAAAAACTCATAGTGTTGCCAGTTGCAACTGCAGAGCCTGTAATCCATAGACAGGTAAAAAAAAAAAAATTCAGTAGCATTCAAACTGTGCTTTTTATTGTCATACTTTTGGTATGTAGGTATTCATTCATGGGGTGTTTGTGTCAACTTACATTCAATTCTTGCATGGGGCCATTGACAGCCTCAATGGCAAGAAGGAGATGAATTAGTTGCCTGTGTACAGATATTGAGAGCCAGGGCTTGTAGCACTTCTAGCATTTAAAAGCATCCTTATTCATTCTGTGGCTGGTTGAATTGTCTGCTGCCGCTTGATTTCAGCTGCTACAGAAGCTCTGCTGCGTGTATGACGTCAGCCTCAGGTGCCACCTGAAAGACTCCAATTTTGGCATCCTTCATTGTAAGTAGAATCCTGAGCTAAATGCTGTTCGAAGGGATGTTTTTGGGTCAGCATAAAGATATCCGTTCACAGCACTCGATGTTCAGCAGCTAAGATTGTTCTAGTTTGTGACTAGCTTGCTAGACGACAGACACGTAGCTTCTGCAGGTACCCTCTTTTGTGTAACTAAAAGTACTGTGGAGTTTCAAGCCAAAGTGCTTGCACTGCAGCCCTGACTTTACTATTGCTTTTCGGTGAAACAAAACCTAGGGTGCGGTGACCTCGCGCTCAGCATTGCTGACCGAGCATTAATTGCCGGAGGAGCCAGGTTAATTTTCGGCAGCTAAGGGGGTAAAATGACAGTATGTTTCACACTTCGGTGACCCTGCTTACAGAATGCGTGGTGCTTTGACCATGTGTGAGCTCTGGCCACATGATTGAAGCCCTTATAACACATTGGCACACTCAAAGTCGCATGTTTGTGACAGACGCAGCGCCTGCGTCATCTCTTGTTGCTGACCGGTCTCTTATCGTATTCCTCCCTTTCATCATTTGTCCTCTTTCTCTTTCCCTCTGTTTGCAGTAGACAGGCATGACGACCTGAATGCCGAAAAGCCAAAGAAATCCTCAGTCCTGTATATCTGCCAGCACTGCCTCGTACACCTGGGAGACATTGGTGAGTCTTTGTTCAAAGTCAGTACGGCAGCCGTTGTGATTGCAGTGTGTCGAAGGCTCGTAGCTGTATGCATGTGTATCTCCTTTTTATCTTATTTGTTCATTTATCTATGACCTACAATGCCCAAAGGGCATCACAGTAGGGGGAGCCTCAGTTTTCGACATCAACATCAACAATCCGACATTAGTGGATGCATAGTAAGCTACTTGTTCTAGGCTATGTGGGCTAAGACGCTAGCACACATATACCTAAATAACAAGGTTAAAAAACTCTCACACATATAAATAACGTTCAAAACTCGCATACATATAAATAACGCTGAAACCTGCACACACATAAATAACGTTCAAAACTCATACACACATAAATAACGTTCAAAACTCGTACACATATAAAGAACAAATAAAAATAACAAAACAAACCCGGCTCAAAAATTTCAGTTTTTTTGCAGAAGCAGTAAATAAGGTGTAGCAAGAAGCACTCTATATAACTCGCCAAAATTGCAAAAAAAAAAAAAAAAGGATGTACTTTCTAAGGTTGCACTTGGTAAACTATTCTCATTCCTTTATTGTTCATAGGAAAAAAAAGAGTCACGGAACAAATAAAATTTTGATGTGTACTCGCACACTTTTAGTTTTTTGCTTTACTCTGCATGATACATAAAATGGTTCAAACAAATATTGCAATTTTAAAATCTTTGACAAACCATAAAAAGTATTGTGAAGAAATTTTAGACGCAAGCGCTTACCCCTAGCAGAAAGTTCTTTCCATGCAGATCACTTTTATATTGTGGTGGCACTACTTAGAAAATTATAGTTATTTGTAACAAATCTAGCTGCATGTTTGGATTCTTTCAATTTTGCCTGTCAGGTACTGTTGGGATTGGTCCCATACAACACGAGCTTATTCGAGGATAGGTTTTACTCTAAAGAAAGAACTGTTTTAAAGATGGCAAGGCACTCGAGAAGTTTCTCCATAAAAAACTCGAGGCTCTACTAGCTTTTCGTGTCACATAATTTACACGTGTAAACCATCTTAAAACATTAGAAAAATGATTTCGCTTCTTGCTTTTGAACAGAATGACTATATTGCTGTATCAATACAGTCATTCTGATTTTATATACAAGTTTGCAATTGTTGGCACCTTTGGAATAAGTTGACGGCGCTTCACGCCCTTTCCACCGAGAAAAATCACGCAGTCAGTTGTCCTGGAAACGAGGAGCGTACTTTCCTGCGTGAAGTGCTGCCATCTTGTGGTCCGAGAGTAGTAGTTGCAATGGGTGGCAACATCTATCGCACTGCCACCACCAAGATCCTAGCTTCCCTAAAGCAACGAGAAAGTTTGGCAAATTAGCTTCTCGCCGTGGGACGAACCAGCATCGTATCACTGGTGCAAGAACCTAGTCTGGAGAACTTGGTCCGAATACATCCGTGTCCATTTTACAATGCTAAATGAATGTACTGGATGTGTGAGCATAGATAACCTACTCGTCTTCATCTCTCCGTTACCACAAACACAAACCATTTCACGAGTAGCACGTCACAGAATCTGCTATTTTATTTCCCTGACTAGTCCACACCAAGCGTACACTCTGTGCACCACGGCCTAGAAGGCACGGCGAGTATTCTTTTGTGACGTGCAGGAGAAAGGCACATTGTCGGGGCTGAAATCTAGGAATCTGTTTGGCACATTCTCAGATATTTTGGGGTTTGAATGGGACAGGAATAGTGCCTAGAGATGTCCCGCTAGCAACAGTATTTTACTTTCCGACCAGCACGCTACCGCAGCCAGTCGTTGCAGGCCGAAAATTTCTACCGTCACGCCGTGGAGCTGGGACCCAGAAACGGTGAGTACAATCCGCAGCAGTTTACATAGACTGTGGTTCGTATGTGATGCAGAACGGCTCTTAACTAAAGACTGTGGATTTTAGGGCTCTTTCATGTTGTGCAAACCTACGAGCAAATGTGAGTCTGTGATAACCGCTAGGGGTGCTGGCTAACTACCGTAATATCCTGAGAGATGCCCCACCCCGAAAGATAACCCATCCCTTTTTTTGGTACAATTTGCTATTTTTTTTTTAAATACGGAGAAAGATGGTTTGCTTTTAGTACTTGCAGGGTCCTGGCCAATGGTGGCCTCGGCAGAAATGGTGTTGCTCTTGATTTTAGGTGGGCTATCTCTCGAGACGTTACGGTAGACCGGAGGCTTTGGAGTGTTTACGAGTCCAAATGTATCCCCTATCTATGCGAAATAGTCGCTGATAACGTCGTCGGAATCATTTTATGCCCATGGCGAAAAAAGATGCGTAAAAATGAGGAAATAGATTCACGTCGAACGTGCACCAGGGCAACTGGGAGGCTTGCGCAAAGGTGCTATCTCGTCGCAACCACGGGCGGTTGCAAAGCAGTTGGTCTGGGAGAGACGCAAATGTGTGAATCGTCCTTTGTAGACGGATTGTTGGCATTCAGTGCACCCCCTCGGTCTACTTTGGTGTTTGTGTACTGACAGTGCTTCCAATTACTATGTGTGTGCATGCTCGGGAGTTAATTGCGAGTTGGCGGCACATGTAAAGTGAGCCCGTGTTAGCAGATATGAGGAGGTAAAGCAAACTGCTTAAACGGTAGTTCTGGGGTATTGCTCACCGACCGGCATTTCTTGTGGCATGCAACTGCTCTGCTCTTTCTGCCATCATACTGTTTTTAGTTTTCCAAAAGGGTTGAAGGTTTGGCTAATTGGTACTAATTAGTAATTTTAAAAAGGCGCATGAAAGACAAAGACAAATTAAGAAGCACAACAGACGAGTGTTTTCTTATCAGCTGGAAGTTTATTTAAAATTAAAAAGGCAAATTTTTATATTTTTTAAAATTTCCATAAACTTTTAGTTGTGAGTAAGCACTAGCCTGTCATGGGTTCTTTTTTTTGTGATATTTTTTTTTTGAATATTTTTTAACGACAAATTAGCTGTTCTTTAATGTTGGATCACTTGTTTTGGTTGGCTGGTTATCGTTCGATCATCTGCTCGTCTGTCAGTTGCAGTGTCGCTCGACTTCTTGAAATGCCCCGAATATGCAGCAGAGCAGACGATATTACAATTACGCTTCAAGAATACTTAAGCATCCCCATTCAGTTGGCCTGGGACACGCCTTTCGTTCTTGTGCTTGGGTGTGAAATCGCAAAAAAATGTTTGAAGCTCTCCTGTCTGTGGCACTAACTAATCGGGCGGCGCGTGCGAACGTCTGGGCCCAACCTCGTGTGTGTTGCATGCGTGTGCAGGGCACCTCTACAACCAGCTGGCCCTCTTGGAGGCGGCCAGCGGCGAGAAGCTGTCAGCGGTATTCTTCCACGTGCGCAGCCTCGCTTTGCAGCACCCCTTTCCGCTGCCGCCACCAACCTGTCCAAGCTCTACTCCAAGATGGTCTCCGACAGGTGACTTTTCCTTCTTACACGTCGTTTGTTCAGAGTTGTCTGGCTTCTCATAGACTATGTGGCATTCTGCGATTCAAGAAGGGACACTGCCTCAATACTTCCGTGCCTTTTTAACGCAGAACGGTTTTATCAGTCGATTTCACGAAGTTCTGTAACAGTCGTCGGGAATGACACCGAAAGCGCTACGCCTGTAGGGGACCACTTAAGGGGCCGTGCAACGGTTTTAACGTTGAAAGAATTGCCATACTGCATTTTTTATGTTGTTCATGCAAGCCCAAGTGACCAAAAACGCGTCACCTTTCCCCGAAAAACTGCTATTCTGCTGCGTAATTGCAAGGCAAAAAACTAAATATTTGCCAATCGGCAGCCGCCCGTGGCGGCTACGGGAACTAAAATGACGGCGTTTCTGGAGGTACGCGGAAGTCAACAAACCCTGTCCCCCTCCGCTGCAGCACTCGCCGTCAGCCCCGTGACGAACTGTCCTTTGTGTCCATCGCTCACCGCGACCTTCGACGAGGCTAATCCTTTCTAAGTCGTCAATCGCGGAGGAGGCGGCTGGGATTTCTAAAGAGACTGCCCAAGGGGAAACCACGTGAACCTCCAGAGTACGTCACTCGAAAGTCGCGTGGGGAGTTGAGAGGCACTGCGACCTTCGATTTGTTTCTTTTTTAAAAATAAGAACTAGCGCTCGGAAGAAAATGCGGTTTTCTGTTTTTCGTTCCATAGGTGACGCAGATTAATTTCCGCGGTTAATTGGCCAAAGTCTGAAAATTGTTGCACAGCCCCTTTAAAAAACTTCAGTCTCCCGACAGGATTTGAACTGATCATTTTGAGTTTGTGAGCCAAGTGCTTTGCCGACTGAGCTGTCCAGGGTCGGGGGCCCGGGCATTCGAGGGCCCGCGTGCAGATGCCCTTCTCTTCTTCCCTGCAAGGCCTATCGCGCATTCTGCGCTTACTAGTCTTTTGTCAGCATGATCAAGCTCACTGATCTCTATTTCATTTTAATGTCTAATTTTTATGAAGTAGTCTCATTTGCTTGCAGGACTACTGAGGGATGCTGCAAGAAAGTCTAAGATGTGTTTATCTCAGTTTCACTTTTGGCTTCAGAGCGTGGTTCGGGATAGCTCTCATTTCATTATGAAATGGTGTATGAATCCAGTTTATAGAGTTTCTGTACTGAAATCGTTTAAGGAACATGGCTGTGAACTTATTCTCTTCATTTTCATGCTTTTTTGTCATGAAAAGTTAGAATCCTTTTAATCTAAAGCATGCAAAAAAAAACTGAATTTTTTCACATTTTCTATTATAAAGTGCAGAATTCCTGTAATTTCTTTCTACAGCCATGTGATACAAATATGTCCTGCAAATTTCATACAAATGAGACAAACAGTGAAAAAGTTTGCCTTTTGAAGTAGCGTTCTCACTTAATCTAGGAGTGCAATATAAAGGCCCGCTCACACTGGAGCATTTGCTTACACTTTTTATACATTATCGGACAACTGCGAGCCACCAGGACATTCAGGGAATAAAGAGGACCGCCGAAAACTATGTGAAGCATGGAAATCTGTCTGCACATGCATGCAAAGGCCTGAATTTGTCATGACGTGACATGCGCATTTTGACAAATCTCGGAAATGTAGCCTGGCTCTAGTACCCTTGCCCACTTTGAGCTTTGTCCTGACAATTGTGCCCTGTTGCAGTTCTGCTTCCATTGGCAAGACCAAAATGAGCCCTTACTGAATACACAACAGCCTTTCCTGCAGTTCCATGCACACATCTATCTTGTTGCAGGTAAGCACCCTCCGTTCTCGTGTCCCTTTCGTGCGCCCACTGAATCCTCTCCGTTTTTTACGTTACTTTAAAAAGCCCGATTACGAATGCCTATCTGATTATTGTTGGCTTTATCATTATTTGCTTCCTTAGTACCCTTCAATTATCCTGTCCTGCTAACTATGCTTTTGTACGATTTGTTGCAATCTTTGTTGCTTTTTTAATGTCTTCTATCACATCACAAATTTGTGGATTTCTGGACAGTGAAGTCTAAGGATGCATAAGCTATCTGCATGCACATCCTGCTCCTACAGTCAAACCCACTTATAACGATCCCACATATAACGACCTATCGGTTATAACGACCAGCTTTCAGAAAATATACGAGTTCAAGGCCCTACCCATTAAAATTGGTCCAGATAAAACGACCGTTCTTCAAAGCATCATACTGTTACAACGAACACTAAGTCCGCATTTGAAGGAAAAAACAAAAAAACAACTCGTGCGCAAAAAGAAAAAAAAAAAAAACTACATTTTGAGAGGAAAAAAATTGCGCCGCAAAAAAAAAAAAAAAAGTAAAAGCTACATTTTGGGTGCGGTGTTTCGGGAGACGCTCAAGGTCATTTCCACGGCCGCGCAGCAGGGGAGGAAACAAAACTACAAAAGTAAAAACGCTCTCCCGAGTCGCGTAGTCTGCCGATTGTGCGTGCGCGGGAAGGAGAAGAGAAAGGCAAAGGAGGAAGTCAACCACGCCGTGCTGTGTTCGTTCGTTCTATGTTTGCAAACTCTGTATTCAACCCAAGAAAAACTCGATGCTCGGTGTAAGGTGGCTAGCCCCATCACCATCGTGACCGTTTGTTTACTTTCGCCATTTTGGTATCGCTATCACGCACATTCTCTCGCGTTAAAGTGAACCGTCTACGGACTCGTGTCTGTCGGTTTAAAGGGGAAAAAAAAGAAGAAACACTATGAGGCTTTATTTAAACGAAAGGGCATCACGCTGGCGGAAAAAGATAACAACGGTGCAGCACTTCGTAGCCTCGCAATCCCAGCAACCCGACGAGCTTGCAAAGTGTTGTTTGAAAGACAACCCTGCCAGAGGCGACGGCCGTGGACTCGTACATGCGCAGGAAGCGCGGCACTTAAAACGCTTTAGACCTAAGCAGGTATTAATTACCTCTGTGGACAGTGAAGAACCATCGTCCGACTAGTGCACGGCATTTATTTTTCTGGTGGCGTGCGTTTCATAATATCTGTTATATGAGGTATGTGGTCAATCTTCATTGTTTTACTTGTGTGGTAGAATCGGCAGTAATTTACTTTTTGATTTTCTGAAAGCTAAATCTGCCTGCGCGTTAGAATTAGGGGCGCGTAGAATCTTGCAAACAGTTACTTTAAATAAAGAGCTGGCAGAGTGAAACTACATATACCAGCTTCATCGTCCTTATTAATAATGTTTTAAAGGTAAGTCCAGATATAACGAACTACTGATAAAACGACCACTTTTCGCGGAACTATTGCGTTCGTTATAAGTGGGTTTGACTGTATATAAAATGTGCAATCAAAGATTCTCATGGACCAAGACCTGATCTTTCCTCTGTCAAGAGGGGGAACAGCAAACTGCTTGATGTAGGGGGCTCGGGCAGCTGTCTGTGTCAGGATGGAAACATTCTTCGTTAAATCGAATGTCACCAGCACATACCAAAGCAAACTTATAAATAGGTTTTGGGAAGTAAAACTGCATTGAATGACTACCCAAATCTTGTGCTGAGGGATCCCAGAGTGTGGAATGCAGAGAAACCATCTGGTTGTAAAATAGTTCAGAAGTTGTCACTCTACGAGTGTGTTTGTATGAAGACTCTTTAGTTAGATAGTGCCCGAAGGCCTTTCATTAATCACCTTAGAACACAAGCATGTTCAATTCTCAAACAGGTGATGCTCAATCTTGTCTGGTCTCGGGGAGGAAACCACAAAGTTTTGTCATGGCTTAGAGTGGAATTATTGCACTACATATTGTCACGGATGACAAGTGTTGAAACAAGGAAGGACTGAGAAAACAAAAGGTTTAATGTGGAGAACTTGCGCCAAAACAAAAATACAACACATGGCGTCGTGTGCGTCGATGTCGGCATGATGGCAGGATCGAGTGCTAGTGTAAGACTTCCCCTTTTTGAGGTCGGTGCTTTTGTTGGTATCGTCCACCGCGGCCCGGGAGCATTAGCACCATCCCGGACTGCAACGCGTGTCGAATAAGGCTTTTTGGCCGGGGCCTTTAAGAAATTTGTATCATCCTGGAATGGGGATCAACCGTGATCCTATCATCGAGATTATACTGTAGCGAGATGCAAACCCCGACATTCTGCACGGGAGCCGTCTGCGCCGTCCACTTAGCCACGCAGGCGGCAATATGTCGGGGAGAGCGGTGGAAGCTCTTTAGCGTGCAACCTAATCTCCGCGAAGTGCTTACTTGGTCCCGCACGAACGTCGCGGAGCGGAAACTTGCCGGGCGCTCCTCTGACCGCTAGACAACTGCCCACCCCATGCACAGACCTGAAGAGGGCGGAGGGCCTGCTGGGCTCCCTGACGGCGTGCCTGCCGGCGCTGGTGATTGCCGAGAAGCTGGACACCTGGCAGCTGCTGCAGATGGTGGCCGTGTCCATGTTCGGCCACCAGCACTGCGCCCGGCACCACCGGGGGTCACCGAGAATGCTGCCGGAGTCCGGGGAGGCCACGGCTGACGTCCGGCCGGAGGAGGGACCTGCCGCCTTGCCCCGGAGCGTGCCAGGGCCCTGCAGCTGCTGCTGGACTTTGTTGGTCGGTGACAGCCATTATTGTCGGTCTCGGCCGTGGCCACTTTCCAAACGGGC
The DNA here is from genome assembly GCA_037355805.1 of Ixodes ricinus. Classification (NCBI taxonomy): domain Eukaryota; kingdom Metazoa; phylum Arthropoda; class Arachnida; order Ixodida; family Ixodidae; genus Ixodes; species Ixodes ricinus. The sequence continues at coordinate 175,291 of JAZHYW010052761.1, forward strand.
TTTGTTACGGTCGCTGACGGAGCAAGAACAGTAGGGCGCGTCTTCCGAACGCCCGGCCTTCTGCCTCGCTTTGGCTGCGCATGCACGTTCGAGGTGCACGAGATGCGGAAGCATAGTTAAAAGCAGGAAGCTTGCGCCGTAGGCGGGGCAACCGAGCTGCACCTTGCCGGTCTCAACTTGTCACCGATCGTATTAATGCGCAACGGGTAGGGCCGAGTTGAAAGGCTATACGGTGCAACCCACTTATAACGATACCACCAATAGTGATGTACCACTTATGACAATCAGTTTCTAGTCCGTATACGACGATAATCAGTTATAACGATTAAATTGTCAGGTTTTCTCGTTATCGGTATAAATTGCACCGTAGTCACTGACAGAATGAGAGCGGCAGGGAGAACTTTTAGTCGTCACGCCTCTGGCGCGAGCTTGCCACCTTCGATAACATTTCAGCGTCTCGTGAGCTTAAAGTTTCTCCTTCAGCCAAAGCAAGGGGGAGGGCAAAGAGCGCATGCCGGAGGCAGGGGTGTTCGAAAGATACGCCCTGCCATCCTCATCTTGTCAGGGACCATAGAGCGTCACAAAATGTAACGAAAGTGTACCGTATAAACTCGTGTAAGGGCCGCACTATTTCTTCCCGATTTGAGGGCAAATTTTCGAGGTGCGGCCCATACACGGATTAAAAAAAAATATCTGTATCCACATTCCTAAATGAACGTACATGAGCGCGCTCGGCTGCACTGGTCGGAAACGCCTTCACTCCGGAATCCGGACTCAATCGTCAGTCGGATTTAATTAGTTTACATACTGCGCAATACACTTTTTTTTTTTTTGCCGTACTTGATAGCATGCGCGGCAACTTTCGGCTTGAATCTCGTATGACTGTTGAAGTGGTACTTGCCCATAGCTCTCAGATTGCGCGAAAAGGCAGACAAATCACGACGCTTTGACACGAATCGAAGAACAAAAGGAAACCTCCCCAGAGCGTACAGTGGCGTTCGGAAACCTGAGTGCACGCGCGAGCCGAGCCCGCTGAATCCCCATTCCTCGCGCTTGCCACGGAACCTGACATATCCTTTATCTTTTCTCAATGCCTTGCCGCAACATAAATGCATCCCGACAGTGCGGCCAACCACGATCGAGGTCGACAGCCATTATGCCATACGGTGATACGGATGAGTGGAGAGCAAATATCAAGGATGCGGACACGTGCCGCTACGTGCTCGGGCGGTGGCTAGCGCCACCTAGCGATATATATTCATAGAAACGTGGCATTACAGTCGGCGCGCCTCAAAAACAAGGGGGTGCGACGCATACGCGAATAATTTCTGTAATTTTTTTTTGCAATACTTTGTCCTAAATACGGGGGTGCGGCCCTTACACGGGTGCGGCCCTTACACGCGATTATACGGTAGTTGACACGGTCGGTTGTCTCAGCAAAGGACTGCGTCCTCGGCAGGAATCAAACCGGCATCCTCTCGCTCACTGATCCGATAGCCTACCTATCCCCTGGGCTAATGGACCAGTTTTGGTCAGCGTGATTATAGTTGGTATAGACCTTTCCGCTTACTCTTGCCCCCGACCGCCAAGTAGGCATATCTGGTATGGGAGACGAATAAATATCGGAACGTTTAAACCTGCAAATAGTAAAAAAATAGAGGGGAGGCAAAACGAGAATGTGTGACGGTTACGTTTATGTCCTAATTGCCTCTATTGGCGTGGTGACGGCAAAACAATTTTTTCGCCCATACTGGAAGTGACGACAAGTCAAGATGGCGGCGCCCTTGTGAAAAAGGTCTATATATGTATATGGCCTTGGTGGTGGGAGGAGTTCGAGACATGCTTTGCGTTCCGTGTCTCCCGATTTTATCTGCAAGATTATTTTACTTCGGGGATCAAAAGTTTTGGACGTTTCATGCAGGTTGATTTTTTCTATATTTCTAGGAAATCAGACCTCTTTGCTTTACTTTAGTTGTCGGGAAATTTTGTTTTCAAATTGCTGGGGAAAAAACCTGCGAAAGTGTGGGAACTTAGACATGCAGCGAATCGCAAACTCCCAGTCTGTGAAATGAGCAAGCAGAAACTGCCTAACGGAGGTTAGTTAGTGGCCTTTCCATTAAAAATGAATAAATGGTCAATTAGCAAAGTTCACTGAATATCCTTGTGTAGGACTTTCCTCCATCTGCACCTTCGATAGCTCCGGCTCCAACATTCCCTGACAACCGTGCGAGCTTAGTCGACGAGCAACGGGCGTTAAAAATATGTTTCTTCTCTCTGCGTATGTCGTTCAACGATTAAATGCTGTATTGAGAGTTGATTCTTGCATGCAGGATGCATCTGTCTCAAATGCCCCATGAAATTGAAATTTCAAATTGCCCGGGCAACTTCTTCCTTGCTTTGAATGCCGTGCCACCTTTCATCTCCTGTTTCAGCGAGTATGCTGCACGCCTTCCTGCTGCCCATGCACGCGCTTCCAGGACCCCAGGGACATGCGGGACTGCTGCAGCGTTCCCGTGGTGAAGTTGATCCTCGACTGGCTCTTGCACAAGCAAGACCTGCTGCATGGCGAGGCCTTTGTTCGCAAACCACAGTGAGGGCCGCTTAGTACTCATGCGCGAAACACTCTTAAAGTCTCGTTGGAGCCTTTTAGGAACCTTTTAGAAAAGGTTCCTGTTTTGTCAAACAATTATAGTTACAAACTCCTCAGGTTTGCAGTGGGCTTGCTTTATGTAAATGCATAACCGCTTACTCTTCACATAACAACAGATGTTTTAAAATGGAGACGTTTCTTACGAGCCGAGCGTGTTTTATTCCACATTGCGACTTCGATTTTCTGTGCTCACATTTTGTGAATGACTCAATTTTCTTTAAGGTTATATCCACTTTCGTTTCCTTTGCAGGCCACAAACAAACACAAAACTCTTGTTTCAGAAATGACTTTAACAAATGTCCGTAAAATACCCTGCGGGAACTTGCCCCACTGTGTTTCATTTAGTTAGAGCGTTGTAATTGTCATGATTATACAAAGTGTTTATAAATCTGAATTGAGCAAAGATCCACAGCTTACTTGCTGCGGGTACTTGAGTAGGGGCTTGCTTCATGCTTCATTGCAGCTGCTTATAATCACCTTTGCTCCTGCAATATGTACCTATTCACACAGTATTTGGGAATCTTATTTGGTTTTAAATTTAATGAATATTTAGGAACGATGCCCCACTTTCTGCTGTTGCTAATTTCAATTTTCGATGGGGTAGATCTGATTGTATCTTTCTTTTAACCATGCAGGATCTGGCATGGCTTCTACCAAGCTGCTCAACGCCTTAGTCACTGTCCTTCCTGTCGACCTTGCAAAGAGAAGTGTAAGTTGTCGCCTGGCCGCTCTCCCCAGTTTGTCCCAAAGGCATTCCATTAGTTTAGTTGTGGGTGTGAACCCGATGCCTGGGCTACTTCTTATTTTCGCATGTCTCTCCTCAGTCATGAAAGTCCCCCTGCCCGAGGACTGGGACCTGCAGTGCTTCCTTCCTCTTCAGAAGCCCACAGGTAAGGGCCAGGATGCCAAAGACCTACCGTGGCAACGAGGGAATAATAGCAATTGTGCGGACAACGAAAAGACAAAATGAAAATGCATGGCACAGAGAAAGTTTTGTGCTGTCTCGCTGGTTTACGTCATGTCACGTTATGAATCTTGTCCTTCACGTTTCTGTCTCGCCGTTCGGGTGCATTTCTTGTTTCCTTGCGCCGTTGTATGCTAAACATTAAACTGGAGGAGCGCACTTCTGTGAGCCACACTTCTCCACATACCGTGTTTGCACGATTCTAACGCGCCCTTAATTCTAATGTGCAGGCAGATTTAGCTTCCAGATAATCAAAAGGTAAATTGCTGCTGATTCTACTACGCAGGTATAATAATGAAGATTGAGCACATACGTCATAGAACAGATTTTATGAAACGCATGCCAACACAAACATAAATGCCGTGCACTAGTCGCCGTTGTCAGAGTCCGACAATGGTTCTTCGTTGTCCAGAGAGTGTAATTAATACTTGCTTTTGTCTAAAGCGTTTTAAGGGAGCACTATCCAAGAGGGTCAACCTTTGAACGTATAGCTTAATATGAATGAAATTTACAGTATATACTGGCAGCTGCAAGGCAGAATGCGGTGCGAAGTCTCATCTGTGTACAGGAATTGTAAAGGAAATTATAGTTGTTTTTATCAGGAACACACAGACTTTGTTTAGGAAAACTATCATTAGAAAACTAGTGTAATACCCAACATTTTTCTACCCTAGATCTCCAGCAGAATGCATGAAAAGTGCAACTGTGAAAACAAATATTCCAAAAAGCAATTTATTTTATGCTAACATCGCAGTGAAAAATCTAATAAATTTTCCGCCTTCTCTGGCATTGACAAAATCTTAACATCTTTCATAAAAGACATCTACAAAGTCAAAAAACAATTCTACAGTTGCATTGCCCATAAAATTCCAGTTAGGAACAACAATGAGTGAGTCTTTCCTGTTGTTCCATTAACAAACGATAGTTTTCCTAAAGTGAAATTTATGCCAAAAAGTGGAACAGAGAAAAATGTGTTCAAAGTGCTCCAACCCCTACCTTTCCTTTAGCATCGGTGACCCGAAAATAATTGATAAAACATTAATTATGCAGTGTAAACTAATAAAACTTTCTGGGAATACTCTCTAGATGTTTTTGGATGTAAATATGGCATTTTTCAAAATCAACTTTTTTTGCAGAAATATTTTTTTTGGGGTAGTGTCCCCCCTTAAGTGCCGCGCTTCTTCCACGTGTACGAGTGCGCGGCCGTCGCCTCTGGCAGGGCCGTCTTTCAAACAACACTTTGCGAGCTCATCGGGTGACTGGGATTGCGAGGCCACGCAGTGCTGCTCCATTATTATCTTTTTCTGCCAGCGTGATGGCCTTTCGTTTAAATAAAGCCTCCTAGTGGAATTTTCTTTTGTTTTTCTACCTTAAAACGACAGACACGAGTTTGTAGATGCGAGAGAATGTGCGTGATACGGATACCAAAATGGCGAATGTAAACAAACGGTCATGATGGCGATGGAGCTAGCCACCTTATGCCGAGCAATGCGTTTTCTTGAGTTTCGGTTTTTGGTTTTGATTGTAACGCACATCTAGTTTTGGGCACCGATTTTGGCGAAAAAAGTGCACTTTAGAATTGTAGAAACACGGTATCGACAGTGTAGTCACCGCCGCTAGGCACAGCACAGTGGGCCTCCGTGGTAGGAGCTGTTGCCTTTCTGTGGTGCTGTGGCTCTCCCAGCCAATAGAGAGTTATTAGTACTATTATTCACTATCTGTAGAGGGAGAGAGATCTCGCAGGATCCAGTGGCATTTCTTCAATGGCAGGAACGTTGGCTGCATTCCTCTTTGATGTCGTTAACTATGCCTGCAGCTGGGCTTTAAGCCAGTGGGGGGAATGGTTTGGTTGTGATTACCGTCGTCTTGAGGGTGCCGATTTCGGACTCGCAGGAAACTGCACTTCGACAACGGCAGCCCCATCCTCAGCAAGGCGGACACGAGCGACCTGAGGGCCAGCCGGCTGCTCGACCTTGCCGAGATGCTCAGCCGGGTCATCATGACTGGGTAAGAATGCCAACAACCGACCATTATTAGTCTGCCTAGATTATAGAGTGTTTCTAAGTGCTCGGTGTCACATGGTTTGTGGACCGCATTCGCAATACAAAGTGCGAGGAGGAGGAGGAAGCATTGATCGTCTGCATCTTCAACCTTTGCTCAGACTCTGCCCACTATCCTCCTTGCCACCCGAAACCACATGCACATGCAACCAGTCTGCGCGGGACGTGTCCGCCATTAAGTTGCAAATGCTAATTGGATTGAGTTACATTTTAAATCTAAGCTTTCTAACAATGCCCACACGCTAAAGAGTATGCTAATAACTTGAACTGCCAGAGCCAAGACAAAATAGAAAACATACCGTTATTGCACAGCGAACCCAGTGACTGGAATGACGAAGACCACACTCATTATTTGGAAGGATATTTGTGTCCGAAGAATTCTTTCTCGAGAAAAAGGAAGATTAATCTTTTTGTTTTCAGTCCATCTGTTTAGTTTTCTGCACTGATGGCCAAGCTCTTTGTAGGTCAATGTTCGCACACCACGTTTGTGTCACGTGAAACGCCAGAGCCGTGGTGCACTTTCCACGGCACATTCCCGTAGCACTTTGCACACGGCCCAAGCCGATCGTTCTGGCTCGGTTCTTTTTTGTAGAGGCAAGCGGTTGCCCGAACCCCATGCGGATGTGGTAACCTTTCTGTCCCTCACGTAAGGGAGGAACCGTTCGGTGCACTTCTGCAGAAGAAATGACCTTCGACTGAGTGGGGTGTTTGTTGACTTTGCCGTGCAGCAAAAACCTGATCACGGTTTCGTCGGACGAGCCCCCAAGTACACTGCCAGTCACTACACGGAGGCCATGTCGAACCAGGTGATGCAGCAGATACAGGAACTGGCCATCGACCCCAGGCGGACCCCAGGAAGCAAGGTGAGCGTGCAACTTTATAAGTCGCCTACCGATTGTTCGGATTCAATCGGGATTGCGCAGAAATCTGAATAACCAAGTGTTCCGAAAGAAATAAATTCGGTTAGGAAATTTCTGTATTGCCACTTTACCGTAAAATACGGAAAGCTCCCACTCCATTCACACTGAAAACTGGGTTGATTGAGACATAGACGCTTGTCAGGTCAAATCGGGCACTTAATGTATAATTTGCAGAATTCCCAAGTTCGGAAAATGTTAATAGTGGGCATTTGAACAAAGTGGGTGCTTCCGCGGTATTTTGAAGTATATACTGAATGGCTGGATAAACAGGTTAGCACGGAGTCACTGTCCACGTCTGTGAACTTCTCGAATGTCACGACAGCGCCGGTCAGGTTGTCGATAAAAGGAAACAAAGAGCAGCGGCTGACAGCGAAGCGGTTATCGGGCGTCTAGACGACCACAATCCCTCCGTGAACGGCACAAAAAAAAAGCGCCAATCAAATCCAACCTCCATAGCGCGAAAAAGAAGCGACAATTCCGATTATAGCCTCACTCCAGCTTTTGTGTCTAATAAACAGTGCCTCCTCCTGGCTTATGACGTGTAGAATGTGGTGTCGAGGCTACAGGAGCTGAAACAACAAAAATCAGCAGAACCCATCCTTTGGGAATGATTATCTACGTTAATGCGAATAGCATCAAACGGTGCGGAGTTATGCGCGTTCGTCAGGTGGCCGGCACACTCTAGATACGCCAGCCCACTCTTGAGGCGATTCTAAATTTGTTGACACTTTCACAGCCGTGCGCACGATCTCCGCAGCCCAGCACGTGCGTTTGTGTCACTTAGGAAGGCGAGCAAAGCACGCGCCATACGCACAAACACTCAAAATGGTACCGACCAGACTTTCTGGCGTCTCAGCTAGTCTCAACCAACGGTACTCTAAACGGTTGTTTATATCTTTACCATAGGACGCGCTTTACAGCGCTGTCACAGCTACCGGTGCGCGCGCGTTCCATGCACGAGGGCTCATTCCGCTCTCGTGAGGCTGAGCTACGGCCGCTACATCACCCTCTCCCGAGCGCGGGGAGAGGGTGAGCTAGCGGCCGTGGTCAGCCTCACGAGGCGGAGTGAGCCCTCGTGCATGGAGCGCGCGCACCGTGCTCTGTGTCAGCGCTGTAAGCGCGTCCTATGGTAAAGATATAAACAACCGTTTAAATTGCGTTGAATGACTGCCTTCATAGCTCTGTGGTTAGCGCGTCTGCCTGCTGATCAAAGGGTCAACGGTTCGAATCCCAGCCGGCGCCGGTCTTTTTTATTTATTTATCGACCCGCGGCGTAGGGGTTAAATAGCCAGATAGATAGATAGATAGATAGATAGATACATAGACGAAGAAGTGCGTGAAGTATCCGGGGCTGACTATTCAGCATTAAAGTATGGGCAGAACCCATCCTTTGGGAATGATTATCTACGTTAATGCGAATAGCATCAAGCGGTCTTGGAGTTATGCGCGTTCGTCAGGTGGCCAGCACACTCTAGATACGCCAGCCCACTCTTGAGGCGATTCTAAATTTGTTGACACTTTCACAGCCCTGCGCACGATCTCCGCAGCCCAGCACGTGCGTTTGTGTCACTTAGGAAGGCGAGCAAAGCACGCGCCATACGCTACAAACACTCAAAATGGTACCGACCAGACTTTCTGGCGTCTCAGCTAGTCTCAACCAGCGGTACTCTAAACGGTTGTTTATATCTTTACCATAGGACGCGCTTTACAGCGCTGTCACAGCTACCGGTGCGCGCGCGTTCCATGCACGAGGGCTCATTCCGCTCTCGTGAGGCTGAGCACGGCCGCTACATCACCCTCTCCCGAGCGCGGAGAGGGTGAGCAGCAGCCGTGCTCAGCGCCTCCACGGAGGCGGAATGAGCCCTCGTGCATGGAGCAGCAGCGCGCACCGGTGCTGTGACTAGCCGCTAGCGCGATCTATGGCAAGATTCAAACAACCGTTTAAATGCGTTGGATGACTGCCTTCACTTAGCTCTGTGGTTAGCGCGTCTGCCTGCTGATCAAAGGTAAGCGGTTCGAATCCCAGCGGCGCCGGTCTTTCTAATGCGAATAGCATTCTTTGGATACATACACACCGTCTATGTATCTATCTATCTATCTATCTATCTATCTATCTATCTGGCTATGCAGCACTCTTTGCGCACAGGTCGACAAATAAATCAGACGGCATCATCTGTATGC